>PPJH02000079.1:0-43056 GCA_003705705.2 Blastobotrys raffinosifermentans | reverse complement strand
GCGCAATCTCACGGAGACCCGCGTCGCTAAGGTAACGGAATTTGATGTGACCATCAAGGGTTGTTTTAGGTTTATAGTTTTCCTGGGTGAGCTGGTCCTGTGGTATGCCTCGGTCGATGGCCAGGGCGTGTGGATCGTTAATCCATTCCAGTTCGATGGGATTATGGAGAATATCCTCGTCCATCAAACGTGTTTTTGGATACATCTGTCGCAAGTAGTGGCTGATGTCGTCAACAGGGGGAGTAATATTCTCGGGGCCGATTAAGGTACAAATGGACCGCCCACGAAGGGTGAGTCCCTGTGTGGTAGAATACCAAGTGGAAATTGGTCCAAACGTCTGTGGCTGTGTATGATGAACAATGGCATAAGTCGCAATAACAATTGCATCGTGAGGATCAAGTTGGGAGTGGAGACCAAGAATATCGTGGCGGTTTAGGATATCCTGATAGTACAAGAGCTCGGAGTCGACATCAGCTGAAAATTCTCCTATTGTCAAAACATCTAGCTGGGGGACCCGTTCCAAAAGCTTGATTTCAAGATCTGGACATAGGCTTTGAGCAAGGGCAATGTCGTCGGCTAAAAGACGGTTAATGTCATCAACATCCTCCTGCGTTTGCTGCGTACCCCAGGGCAGACCTAGCAGATGTTGTAAAAGTCGAAGCTGCAGAACAGTGACACTAGCCTTCATCTTCGCTGACAGAAGCAGTGCTTCTCTTGTTACTGGACAATACTGATGATCAAGACCGTTCGCTAATCGAAGAAGATTGTCAACCGTTGAGTCAAAATTGAGAATATGAACAGAATATGTCTCTGGGGATATATTTACACCAAATACGGTGTTAACCCTTAAATAGCTCCCAGAAAACCAAGTAATGCAGTCATAAAAAAGCTTCCGGATGTCATTCGAGTTGGCACTCTTAATTACTAAGGACGGAACAGGTCTCATCCCAAGAGCCATGCACAAAGACTCACTGTAAATTTCTATGAAAGAAGAGTCGGCCTCATTGTGTTGGCTGTGACTGATATATGGAATTGGCTCGAGGTGAGTAAAGTGGGCGCAGAAATCGGAAACGGGGTCAGACATGAGAGTGGTAGTCGTTCGCCCCCAGCTACTCATCAATGAACGGTAACGGCCAGCAGCATCTATACTAAGCATGGCTAGTCCATGTGCTGCATGCTCGTGATTGCTGTTGACCATGGTGAGGATGCAGCAGAGAAAAGCACAGTTAACTCTTGCCTTTCTACCGAGATAGTCTAGTTTATCTCGTACTTGGTCCTCTATGCGGGCACCTTGGTCTATCACAATTGTCACATCGTAATCTGGGTGATTTACCTGTGAATTAAGAAGTCCCTCAAGTAAATAGAGCTCTCCACATTTAAGTAGTACGTTGTTCTGTTCTGCTTTTTCCGGAACGTTTGGAAAGAGAAGGTCCAGATACGGGACGATTTCCTCTGAAGCAGAAGAGTTTTTGGGAGAGACATAATGAGGGAGCAGAGGATCTCTGATAAACATTATCTCTCGAGGTGCTGGCTGATTAGCATATGGCACCGAGGCTTATCGATAAGATGTCCCACTATTTAATATTTCCACCTCAGTGCAAGTTGGATCCCTGAATTAGCAAATTCTGAACTTTAATGGAGGCATATGACACACTTTCCAAAGGCGGATTAGTCCACCATATTTTAAGCATAATGTTGCCATAAGAGCCGCAATATTGGTACTTTCTTTTTAATCAAAGTCTAATCTACACAAGTGTACATCTGTTGAGCGCAAGCGAGCATATAGCTATGCAGAATAGCTTTGGCTTCGAATATACAGGTAGAGATGACGAACTAAGAGACTGGCTCTACCTTACATTTTCTGTACCAGGACTTTGGCGGGTTTCGTGGCGACGCTGAGATAATTGTTGTCAACGGGGATTCACGAGGTCCGTCCAAAGTGATTCGTAGTGCCCTAGACACCATGGCAAAAACACATGCCAGTTGGCCATAATGTCAACGGCTACAGGCTCCCTTTTAAAGAAGAATTAATAACACGAATAGAAAGATAAGTACGACGTATGCGGTGCCCCTGATTTTCATCCTCATCAATATTCTATTCCTATTGCTTTAGTAACTTCACTAAGGTGAGAGTATCATTTTGTACATAAGACGAGGTACTTAACTGAAGAGCACATATGTGGTTTATGAGCATGCCTACTACTCCCTAGGCGCTGAATAGGCGGCTCTCATATCTCTCCCTACCAATGACAGGTCCACCCTCAATTCTCCTCGACACCGCATCTTTGCAACCACTGGATTATTATCGTACTTGAAGTAGAAACAAACAAATGTCCTCATACGATAGGGCACGAGGTACGATAAGATAACAATTGGCTCGTGAAGGATAAACTTGTGGGAATTGCCCGTTTAAGTAAGATTTAAGCTTCCACTTATTAGCATAAATTTTCTCCGGCACCAACCTCTGTCTACAATGAACTCTGGCCCTGCAAGTAGGACGCGATCTTCGGTTAAAAGGAGACGCTGCAGTGCGAAGACGAGAAGGCCAAACAAGTCAAAACTCCACTCGTTCAATAGGTTGCCTGATGAAGTACTGCAGATAGTACTGGAATATACATCTTTTGATGGTATTGGGCTGAGACTGGTATGTCGTCGATTTGACGCTATTATTTCCTCGCTCTTGCTGTCATCTGTATCCGCGTTTGCTTCAACTTTGCCTTTCTTTGATTATCATACGATTAAATTCCAAATGAATGGTTCCATGAAGTCAGCTGGCTCGAGTCGAATGAATGAACCATTGTGTCCGATCGACTCTCACATACGTCATGTTACAGTCAAACTGTCCCATGATGAAAGCGACGGTAACTATGATCAGCCCGCAAACATGAAAGCTTATAAAAGTCTGCTGGCGCGTATAGTAAAGCGCATGCCAAAACTCAAAAGTGTAAAGCTACTACACAATTTAGACGAGATTGAAGTTCGGTACAGCGAGTTCCCTCCTATCAGGTTAGAGGAATCACAAACGGGGATGGATAAACTGATTACTTCTACTCTAAACCGTATCCCTGCTAATATTCACGTTGAGGTAGAGTTAGCGGTACGTTCCTATGGCTTAGATGGTCAGTCTGTGTCGTTACGACCAGCAGACTGGACAGTCTGGCAGCATAACAACCAATTCTATCACTCCCTTACAAGAAGGGAGCTTGAACAGTGGCCAAATAGTATTGAAGAAGTTTGGAGAATGGTGGACTCGCTAAATATTAGTGCCAGTATCACATGTGGTGGTGGTCACCCTTTTACCACACCGCCTGGATTAGGAGAAATACCTCAGGAATGCATCTCTAATCGACACATATCCTTTCTTCACGATCGTATGGTCCCAGGGGCATTTCTCACGTTGCAGTTTCCAAACGGATTTCCTCCGCATTTAAAAAAGTTGCATCTAAGGGATCCATTGATAGTCAACACTACTAGGGTTCTGAAATTCCTACGCGACTGCCAGCATTTAAAAGACCTATCCCTGTTTGTGGTGTTTAACCTAGAGAGTGCTCACGAGGAGCACGGTCTTCCTCCTGGATTGGAAACGCTGGAGCTATTTGAAAGTGGTGGTACAATATTGCCCGCTTTTTATGATGGACTGAGACAATTTCGATACACATTCATCGGAGAACCCAGTGATGGCCACATCAACAGGGTGCGTCATTTCATAGAGCACACTCACATTCCTCAGCTGGAACTGAATATTGTCAGCACCAGTGACTTAATAGACGCCAACGACCCATTCCTCGGTTTAGGTATTCTTTCAGCTCCAGAAAATTTTGGCAGGCACCTGTTACAGAAGATGAGTTGTGACTGCTTTCGGTTTATAGGGAGTGTTCAGGTCTCGTGTCGTATATCCAAAAAAGCTCGTTCGATGAAACAGGACATTATAAACCTGTGCAAGTCATGCTGTTGATAAGATGACGTGCGGAGTTCCTGACTTCACTCTACCATGGCGGTAAACCAACTTTCCATACATTGGCATTAAGGCCCTTCTCTTTCCTCAGATCCAGTGGAGTTCTATTTATCCAGGTCGTCTATCGAGGTCCGCCAAGTCGTATACTGCCAGTCCCTCCTTTTGCTTTTCACGGAACCAGCACAGCGCACATGAAATTCTCAGGGCTCTAGAGCGCAAATTATCTTCTTCACCAAGATCAAGATAAACCTTGGCAGCAGGAATGATCACCGTATCATCTCTTAGGTGGACAAGCTTCACATTTTGGACTGTGACGGCTTGGCCATCCATAAATGCCTGGTTAGAGTCGAGGCCGTGAAAGGTAACAAATTCTTGGTACCTCTGACCTCCTGAGATGTGCCTGCTCGACAGGATAAGTGGTATTGGAGACGTGGTGCCTTCAAGCTGCTCGATTTCGCAGGATTCAGCAACATCCAAGTATTTGTTCTCGAGTTCTTCAGCATTCAGCACAACTTGGGGTTCATCCACGAATAGGCCCAGGAAACTCTCCACCTTCACGGCCAGACGATCCAATGGCTCTCCTTTGATGTCTGTTATATTGAAGCGATCACCTTCCATGTCCATCTGAACGACTTGGGCGTTCCTCAGTACTACTCTGCAGGTCTCGACGATGTCCTGCTCAGTAAGTTCCTCTGCACTGATGGCATTCAAGGCCCGGTGCCTTTCTTCATAATACTCGATTGTGGGACCAATCCTGTGTTCCAAACGCAAGTAACGCCTGAAATGTACATTGTCACGGAGATGGTCACGAAGGTAATACAGATGAAGGAGTCGGTTCTCAACCTTATCCCGAGTGAAACGAGCCACTGACTGATTCTCTTCAGCTAAATCGACAAGAGTGGTGACGGTTGAATCGAATACGAAGAGGCGTATTCTATTCAAACCCTGGTTGTTGACGGCAAGGTCGGTACCGAAAGACAGGTCAATTTTACCTCTCGATCCAGCGAGGGATGATAAGCAGTCAAATATCACCTTGCTGACAACATCACTCATGCCAACTTCGCAGATTACTGTGGGTAGGTCGATGCTATTGTCAGCAAGAACCTGATAGGCAGGCTGAAATGATTGATCTGGCTCTTTTTCATAGGCGTTTGACGACCTCCTTTCCACTGAACGACATGGTACTCGGCGGTCGTCTTGCAGCTGGGTCGAGCAATAGGCTTCGACTATTTCCGCTAAACGTTCTGTGGTCCCATCCTGAAAGACTCGGCGTGCATCACCCGTTATGTGTACGATGTCATCAAGTAGCCCAACTGCCGCGCCAATATCCTCAATTCCGAGAAGAGCAGATATCAGCAAATAGAGCCTCCAGGTAAATTTAACAGCGTAATAATGAGGTCCACTCGGCATTATTATAGAGTAATATCCGAATAAACCAATGGTTCTACGGCCTTTGATCTCGAACTGATCCAGAAGTTTATCGACGGTTTCAACAACCTTGTCGCCGTTTTCGATGTCTATCGCTATGTCATGCTGTAACGAGGCGAGACGGGCGACAGGAAGTATTTTTTCGAGAAAAGCTTTCAACTCCTCCAAGTTCCCTTCGTATTTGAAGTGGAACGAGATATCATGGTATGACAGATTTCGCTCGTCCGGGGAATCTCTGTTGGGCCGGTTCATATCGCTTTGGACCAAGTTAGTTCCCCCGTTAATGGGAACCATTTGGCTCAACCTATCCATTTATATTGTTGGCTTGGTTATACGTAGTTGATGCGATGAGCGCCAGATGCAGGGACATCAGAGCGGCTGAGGCATCCCCAGAAAATCACACGATTTTCAGGGCAGTTGCCCTTTTCACCCAAACAACCCTTTGAGATGGGAAAAGCGAAGGACCCTATTCGGAGCCGGGTTATTCTGCTCATCTATCAGTACAGTCGGTCTTATCTTCCTCAGAATGTTCCAGGCTAATGTTCTAACGTCGTCACCTTCAGCAGAAGCATTGATGGCCAGCGCGATCTGACGGAGGCCCTCAAGTATAATGTATCGGAATTTGATGCGCCCATTGAGGGTTGTGTCGGGATTATAGTTTGCCAGAGTGAGCTGATCCGGTGGTATGCCTCGGTCAATGGCCAGAGCGTCTGGATCGTTAATTCATTCCAGTTCGATAGGGTTATGTTCAATTTCCTTGTCCATTATGTTGTTCTTTGGATATAATCCTTGCAAGTAATCGCTGATGTCGGCAGCTGTGAGAATAATATTCTCGTCGCCATTAAAGGTACAAACGGCACGTCCGCGGAGGGTAATCCCCTCTGTGGCATTATACCAAGCTGAAATCGGCCCAAACATTTGTGGTCGAGTATCAGCAACAATGGCATAAATCGCACAGACAATTGCATCACGGGGATGAAGTTGGGTACGCAGACCATGGATTTCCGGGGGGTCTAAAATATTCTGAAAGTGCTCGATCCCTCTGCCAATACCAGCTGAAAATGGGCGCATTCTCGAGGGGTTAAATTGAGGGAACTGTTCCAATTTCTTGATCCCAAGATGTGGACATAGATCTTGGGCACGGACAATGTCGCGGGCTAGATGACGGTTAATAGCATCAACGTCCTCCTGAGTTCCCATATCCCGAAAATGATCTACCAAATATTGTAAAAGTCGAAGCTGCAAGACAAAGACACTGGCCTTCATCTTCGCTGACAGAAACAATGCATCTTTTGTTACTCGGCTAGTGGTCTCTAGCGCTAGCCGAAGAAGATTGTCGACCGTTGAATCAAAATTGAGAATATCAACCGAATAGGTATCCGGAGAGTTATTTACACCAATGACAGTGTCAACTCGTAGGTAGCTCCCAGCAAGCCAAGTAATGCAGTCTTGAAAAAGCTTCCGGGTGTCATCCGAGTTGGCGCTCTCAAACGCTAAGGTTGGAACCGGAGTAATCCCCAGGGCATCGCACAAAGGCTCGTTGTAGATATCCATGAGCGAAGAGTCGCCCTCTTTAGCCTGACGGTCTTCATGTACCCTTGGCGATTTCAAAATATGAGTGTAGGAACGGTAAAAGTGGGTGACTGGGTCAGACATGAGTTCAAATCTTGTTGCACCATAAGGATCAACGATGGAAAACCGGTCGCCAAGCTTTTTAAAGATAAGCAGAAACAACTTTAGTACTGCCTTCTCATGAGGACTGTTCACCATGGTGAGGATACAGCAGTGAAACGGACAGTTAACTCTTACCTTTCTACCGAGCTGGTCTAGTTTGTCCCGTACTTTATCCTCTATGTCGGCACCCTGGTCTATTACAATTGTCACGTCGTAATCAGAGCAGTATGCCTGTGAATTGAGGTACTTTTCAATTGAACACAGCTCTTTGACCTTGATTAGCACGTTATTGTGTTTTGCTCTTTCCGGAACGTTTGGGAAAAGCAAGTCCAGAAACGTGCTGATTTCGTTTGAAGGACAAGAGTCACCAAAAGACACAAAATGAGGTGGACGCTTGGGGTCACAGAGGATAGGTGCGAATTTCTGATCTCTTTCGGGCATGATGAATAGGGGGTTATAACTGCTCAGGACACCCGGTGCCCCATTTATGCTTTTGATACGGTCTCCGACTCCCTTGTGGCGTGAACGGGTGATATCTCCTGCAACAATCAGCTACTGTGAAGATGTTGACTCTAGAACAATATTCCTGAGTAGAGTAAATAAAAATTTCATTTTTTGGCCTGTTACGGGGTCCTGCAAGCTGCAACTCGCCATAATATGTAAGCGATTTTGGGATTGTATGGACTATTGAGGAATCTGCATTGACCGTATTATGCAGGCGACGTTTCAGCACTACCCCTCACAGAGAGTAGCTAGTATAGATTCAATGCCAATGCTACGATGACAGTACGAGAAATTTGAGGCGATATAGGCGATGACTTGAATTGGCCTAATTTTCCCAGTGGAATTGAGTAACACTGCATATCATTGTGCGCATAATCTCTGTGTGAGTGTTGAATGAGCTCAAGAGCGTCCTCTACATTAACAGTGAATAACAGGTGTCTGTTACGCTCTTCATAAAGAATGAGAGCATACCTCTTGAGCATGGAGAGTATAGAATTTATTCATATATGACCAAAATAATCCTAAAGCAACATGGGACTCGTATGAGAGGTAATGTGAATGTCGTTTACCGATTCCGATTACCACTGAACATGTCAATTAGGTTTTGTCGCGCTTTATTTTTATTCAAACCCAGCTCTCTTATAAACGCCCTCAACGATCCACGCTGTTGAATAGCCTCAAGTAATGCTCTTTTCATCTCATCAGGCTCAAAAAAGTGCCTAATATGATCATTGTCCAGGATCCGGCCGAAATATTCTCTTCTGTGGAGTGGTTCATTTGGATAAAGCTCCAGAAACTCGTTCCAATATGGTCGCCTACGTCGACGAGGCCGTTCCAGAAGTGCGAGATCGCACAGCTCCACGTCACTGTTGCGCAACTCTTGCAACCGGTGTAACGCAGCTGCTAACCTCAGCGTTCTCGAATAAATTGGCTTCTCTGTAAGGTATTCCTTCGCGAGAAGGTGGATCACCTCTTTGTTCAGATGTCCCAGAATTACCCTTCGTGCTGTTGTCGGATTCCCTTTTTCGAACTCTTCGGCATCAAAACCCTCATCGTTTTGATGGTGTCGCACGAATTCATCATAGTCTGTGGCAATGTCCTTTCTTGTCAAACTAATCGGGATTGGCGATTCCACTCCCTCCAAGCTGGTCAATTTGTAGGCATTTTTGACACCATAAAATATCCTTTTTAGTTCCCGAACAGGTAGTGTGACCTGATCGCGGAACCCCGGACCCAGTCGTAGCATTAGGAATGGCTCAACTGGTAGAGTTAAGCCATCAATGTGTTCACCACTTCTTGTCGCACTGAAATTACCAGTCTCATCCTCTTCAAGGAGAATGACACTGGAATTGTGTAAAACGGCTTTGCAAGTCTCGATAATGTCGTCTTCAGAAACTGTTTCACGGTCTCCTATTGCCCTCCCCAATTGTTCAAGCTCTTGGATAGTTAGGTCGATTGAATTTTGAAATTCCAGGTAATGTTCAAGCTCAGACCTATCATCCGGGCTGTCCAAATTCTGAAGGCGATGACTAAGATCACGCAGATGCCTCAGTCGATTAACAACCTTGCTCTTGGTAACATGTGCGATATGATGATTTTCTTTAGCCAGTTCTGCAAGCGCTTGGATGCTGGCGTCAAAAGTAAACAAACGGATTCTTGTCAAACGGTCCTCCACAATGACATTATCAACACCAAAAGCCAAGTCTACCAGAAATCTAGAACCAGCCAGCGATGACAGGCAGTCAAAGATGACCTTGCTGACAACGTCGCTCATGCCAACCTCACACAAGACCGTTGGAAAATATTCAGTAGCCTTTGACGTCTTTTCCAGGAAGACCGGTTCAAATGACTGATCTGGCGCTTTCCGGTATAGTGCTGAGCACTTGCTCTCGATGGCCCTTTGCGGCACGCGCACTTGCGATCCTAATTCGTCACGGCAGTAGTTGTTGACATCTTCTTCCAAACGTGCTACAATATCATCGCGAAGGAGCCGAGTTCCATCTCCAGTGGTGCTTACAAGTTGAGGCAGCAGGGTAGTTCCCTGACCATTGTGGTAATTGAGAACATCAATGAGCTTTAACAAGGCTCCGTTAATGTAGCCAATGCACTTAGCATGTGGGACACTTGCCATTTTTACGCGAAAATATCCGACCTGACCTAAGGTTTGGCGACCTTTAATATCGTACTGTTCCAGAAGTTTTTCAATAGTTGATAGGACCCTATCACCGCCGTCGATAACAATTTCAATGTCTTGTTGTCTTGACGCTAGACGGGCAACTGGCAGTACCTTTCGCAGCCAGCTTCTCAATAAGGGCAGGCTTCTGTACTCGTGAAAAAGAGTGTTTTTGTCGTTGCTCTCTAAGGAACAGCCTGAGTGATGGATTCCGTTCATGTGGGACCCTTTATATAGAGCAGACGAGTGCCCCATTTCGCCTGTTCCTCTCCTTTTATACCTGCTGCGATTTTGAGGCATAGTGTTAAGAGGGTGAGCTGTACGTCCCCGCACGGCTGGGAAAGGCTTCCCCAGAAATCAGCTGTGGAACGGTGAAACGGTGAACGGCGAAAGGCTAAGTACAGAGTTGTAAAAGGAGAAGACGGGCACGGTTGGACTGACGTGATTCCGTTGTTGGGCAGACTAGTATCCCGCTGCGAACGACTGGTTCTTCTTTCCTGAAATGAGGCATCGGATGTTGACATGCATCTGATAGGGGGTTCTGCGGGGGCCGTTTCAGCATCCTGCGTTGTACGTCAGAGACGCATAACGGTGCACAAAGCGGCCTGCTGTTCATAGGTAGTGAAATAATATACTCAGTTGGGTATGAACACATGGACCTTAGACCGGTCCTCCTAGGTATGAGTATACATAGGATTAAAAGTCAAACATCCGTTCATAGACACATGGAAGAGCGTGTCGGCATTTCGGTGTTTGCTGATAATCTTATCGGAGACATGATCTGCGCGGCTCAGCAGTTTCTCTCCCGCTAGACATCACGACGGGACAACAGTTGATCATGAGGCACTAGGATACGACTAAGGTTAGGATCGTTCCCGGAATATAATTTGTATTGCAACTAGCTAACCTATATAAAATTTAAAAAAGATCCTTGTGGTCGGCCTTGATCAAGTCAGCGCCCTTCTCTCCGACCATGTAAACAGAGTTCTGAATTCGACAGTCAGGAATCTCAGGAATCACTGAAGCGTCAATAACTCGCAGGTTCTTGACACCGTGAACACGGAGACGAGGGTCCACCACCCCCTGCTCAATGGACTTGGAAAGACGGGCAGTACCACAAGGATGGAACGACGTCTGCACGCGGTCCAGAATAGCAGCCTTCATCTTCTCATCGTCGTCAAGGGGCATCTCCCAAGGGAACTCAGCAATGACATGGCTCTTGAATGGCTCAGCATTCTTCAGCACATCATAACTGTATCGAATGCCCTCTCGCATGGCGATGATGTCCAGGTCATCGGCAAAGTAGTTGAGGTTGATGTTAGGCTGCTCGAGGGGGTCTGCACTGTTCAGTTTGACTGTTCCTCCGGGCCCAACTGGTCGCACCAGGTCGACCATCACCGTGGTGTAGCTTCCAGTCTTGGGCAGAGGGTAGTGCCACTGGAAGGCGGAGCCAAACATACACACAAAGTCCAGCTCAAAGTGGGGTTGTCCACCAGGGCAGAAGGGGTCTTTTCCTCCATTGGAAGCCTTAGCCTGTCTGTATTCAGGATCCTTCTCCAAGTACTTGTCAATACGCGGGAACCCAATCAGCTCAAGAAGACCGGATCCAAGAGGACCCTTGTGCCCATTCTTGTACGCCGACACCGCCTCGTTCTTGGTAGGTCCGTCGCGGGCAAGGTGTGCCTCCATTCCGAACCCATCCTTGACCTGAAGCACAAAGGGCACCCCAGGGTGGTCAAGGAGGTGTTCACCCACGTGTCGGGAGTCGACAAGAACATCAATGTTGTGTCGCTTGAGCTCCTTGGCAGGGCCAATACCCGACAGCATCAGCAGCTTGGGGGTCTCGAACACACCCTGCGACACGATGACCTCCCGACGAGCGTACAGCTTCTGCTCCTTGCCATTGGGAAGGATAACAGACACTCCCTTTACGGCCAGGTCAGCTTCGTCAATGAGAAGCTTCTTGGAATAGGTCTCGTCGAGGATAGTGATGTTGGGCTGGTTGTGGACAAACAAGAACGAACCAGAACGTCGTCCTTGGTAAATGGAGTCAACGCAGTGGGTGAGTCCGCGCATTGTACCATCGTAAATGTTATCGGTAGATGGTTCACCAGTAGACTCCCAAGACTTTATCACAGCTTCGCGGAAGTCCTTCATCTCAGGAAGGAGCTCGGAGTGGGAAATGTGGATAGGACCGCCAGTTCCAATCTTGGCAAGCTCAGGGTCGTAGAGCTTGGCATCATCATGGTAAGTAGCGGACTTTCGAAGGTAAGGAACCAGAGGATCCCAAGTCCACTCCTTGCCTCCGTACTTTTCCCACAGGTCAAAGGTGTACTTGGATCCGGGAACCCAGCTGAAGTAGTTGAGCGAGGACGAACCGCCGAGAGCCTTTCCACGCGTGTTAGGCTTCTCAATACGCTCGTAGTCGTCACGCTTCACCATGGTAGTCTTGTAGGACCAGTCGTACTTTGAGTTACGAAGGTCCATAGCGACAGCGGGAGTGCGAATTTCCTCAATGTCAATGGAGTTACCAGGACCAGCCTCGATGACCAGCACAGAAACGTTAGGGTTTTCCGCGAGACGGCCTGCAACAACATTGCCAGCAGTACCACCGCCAACAACAATAAAATCGTAGTGAGAGATAACCATGTTTCAACAAAAGCTTTGATTGTGAATTTTTAGTGGAAATTCAAGGCCCTTATATAGACTTTGCCACGTTGGAAGGAGTTGCTGTTGAACGTACCCAGAGGAATTACTTCCAGGGTTTCCGCTTTCAAAAAGAAACGAATTTCAATCCACCCAACGAGACATGAACTTTGAAACAGATCCAATTCAGAAAAGGACATGAGCAAGAACAAGGAGCCCATGGGGTCGAGTGGGGTTCAGTGTCGCCTCCATGGCATCCAATTGGGCGGACGATCCAACTCAGTCGCATGCATTCTGGATGTCGCTAATATCCTTCTGCATCAATTTAGCGTGGGTACCCATTGAAGAGTAAAAATAGCCCAGAACCTTCAGGAATGGGACAAGCGCAAAGCTCCCTTGTAGTTAACACAAATATTGCGAAAGAAAAGCGAGTAAAACCTTTCAGAAAAATTTGGATTATTCCTGAGAGCGATGAACGAGATATGATATTTGCTTTTTCCTCGAGGATCGTGAGCCGCAGCGACAACCGCGAAATCCGCGGCATCGCTGTGGACCCTACTTGCGGCGGATTGCAAAGGTGAATGTGACCCAATTGTAACATGTTGGGCACTTTTCGGTGATTAGACGTTGCTAGAAGGTACTCAGAAGGTGTTAGAAGTTCTGGGAATTTTCGGAAAGTCGGGATTTGGAATTGAGCTTGGAATTGATTTTGGGAACATTTGGTTCTTTTTTAGTAATTGTTATAGATATATTCATGCTATTTTCTTGAACTTTTCTGTTCAATTGCCCTTATTGCGTTATCTCCCCATTTGTGTTGAGCAAGTTATAACTTGGATTGGGCATGAGACAGCAGGTCTCCACAGATACTCAGAAACTTTCCCGAAAGGAGGTCTCCTCAATTGGAAAAGAAACAGGAAGACCGCGCAGGAAGACTGCAGCAGCTACCGAACCAATAAAAACGAGGAATTGAAAGAGGGGTCTTGCTATAATTACCTAACGAATGCGTAGTAACAAGGAACTCGACTGAAACGAGAAGAAACAGAGGATCCCTGCAACTTACCTAACCAATAGTAACAAGGAACTCAATTGAAACTAAAACAGAAATGAGGTCTGTCGCGTAATTTGCGTGATCCGATTGGTGGAGTACTATTAATGTATAAAAGCAGCAGTCTAGCACTTCCAATCAACTAAGAAAGAACAGAAGAACAGCAATGTCCAAGCCAGTCTACACCACGTCTAACGGATGCCCTGTGAGCGACCCTAACGCTATGGTCAAGGTGGGAAAATTCGGTCCCACCCTGCTCCAGGACCACCATTTTATTGACATTCTCTCTCATTTTGCCCGTGAGCGTATTCCTGAGCGCGTGGCACACGCCAAAGGCGCTGGTGCTCACGGATACTTTGAGGTCACTGATGACGTATCAGACATTTGCAAAGCTGATTTTTTGAATGGGGTCGGCAAGCGTACGCCCCTTTTTACAAGGTTCTCTACAGTCGGTGGAGAGCGAGGAACCGCTGATACCGTGCGAGATAACCGTGGATGGGCCACCAAGCTCTACACCCAAGAGGGAGTTATTGACTGGGTCAACATCAACACTCCTGTGTTCTTTATCAGGAACGGAGTGCAGTTCCCGTTTTTGGTGCACACGCAAAAGTCGCGAGACCCCCAAACAAATTTGAAGGACCGCAACATTTTTTGGGATTTTTTGTGCAACAACCCTGAGTCTGTTCACCAGACTATGATTACCTTTACTGATCGTGGCACCCCTTTGTCGTACCGACATATGAACGCGTACTCGGGCCACACATACAAGTGGGAGAACAAGAAAGGAGACTGGCACTATGTGCAGATTCACATCAAGACGGACCAAGGAATCAAGAACCTGACCAACGAGCAGGCGGTAGCACTGACCGCTGAGAACCCAGACCATGCCACGCAGGACTTGTTCGAAGCCATTGAGAAGGGCGACTTTCCTTCCTGGACTGTCTACGTTCAAACCATGACCCCTGAACAAGCCAAGAACGCTCCTTTCAGTGTGTTCGACTTGACCAAGGTGTGGCCTCACTCTGAGTATCCCCTTCGGCGATTCGGAAAAATTGTGTACAACCGCAACCCTGAAAACTATTTTGCAGAGGTCGAGCAGTCCGGATTCACTCCTGCCAACACTGTACCGGGCATTCAGCCTTCTGCGGACCCAGTTTTGCAGGCTCGATTGTTTGCCTATGGTGATACTCAGAGATACCGGTTGGGCGCAAATTATCAGCAAATTCCCATCAACAAGCCGCTACAGGCATTCTGCCCGTTTCAAAGAGACGGAGCTGCCGCAGTTAATGGGAACTATGGCAAGCTGGCCAACTATCCCAGCTCTCTGAATCCTATTGATTACAAGGCCGGAGTCACTCTCGCCGAGAATCAGGAGACCTGGGAGGGGACTGCAGATGTATACCACTGGGCTGCTAGCGACAATGACTATGTGCAACCTCGGGAGCTTCTTAAAGTTCTTGAGAGAACTGGTCAGCGCGACGCGCTAGTTCATAACGTTGCAGTTGATGTTCAACACACCGTTCCGGAAATCCAAGCTCGTGTGTTTGAGTATTTTGCCAAGGTCGATACTAAATTGGCAAAAGATATCAAAGCGGCGGTATCAAAGCTTCTGGAACCTTCAAAGTAAATTTCTATATTTGCTCTAAATAATATTAAGAACTATGATATTGTGGAATTCAGGGCAGCTTTTGCCGATTTGAAACATGTGCGGCGCAGGGTCCAATGAGCCGCCGATCACTCCGCATTAAATTGCCGGGGCATTCCCAAATTAGGGCCGCCGCTGCCGATCGCGGATTTCCGGCCCAAGTCTACGAGGTGACATGTGGAATTCAGTCTCTAGAGCAAGCATGCTTATATCACGATCGACACTAGACTAGAGCCACTGTGCCTCTATGAGTGTGCATCAACCTATTAACCTTCTAAATTTAGACTCATCTGCTGACTGGATAGCAGGCAAGATTAACGAAATCGGTAGGACTGTTGGGAAGTGATCCATAAATATGGTTGATGGCGAGAAGGCGGATTGTATGATTAATAGGCATGTGTCGAGAAGCTTTCGTTGGAAGTTCAGTAGATTTCTTGCCCCGATATGACCAGCAGATGGATATAGCATCGTATATCCGATGCGTTCTCGAACAGGATCGGCGGCACCGAACCTTATGAGAGACATGATCGGCGCGGCTCAGCAGTCCATCTTCTACAGGAGCCACGACAACAGTTGATCAAGTACGACTAAGGCAAGATAGTTTACGACGTGGGTCTGATCCGCTCCTGGAGTAATATTTGTATTGCAACCAGTTAACCTATATAAAAGTAAAAAGATCCTTGTGGTCGGCCTTAAAATAAAATTGTAATGAGAAAACATATTCTTCTACCTGGTTGTAGTCAGAGGGGCCTTCATGTAAACAGTAACAAGTACCAGAGGAATTGAAACAAAGGGATAATCCTTCTAGGATCTAGGGTTTGCAGCGTTTTTCAGAAGAAACGAATTGAACGAGACAAAGATCTCTGTCAGTCGCTTCCGTCGCACCCAATTGGTTCGGCGATATGTCACGATAGCCAAACGCTGCTGGATGCAGCAGGTGTGGACATTGCAGAAATGGACACGAGCAGTTAGGATGAGACAATGCAAGTCCAACCTTTCAAGGCTCATACGAGAGCATGCAATAGAATTAATTGCTTTTTCTCGAGGATCGTGAGCCGCAACGACAACCCGAGTCCGCGGAATAACTGCGGAAGCAATTGCGGCGAATTGCAAAGGGAATGTGATTCAATTACATCAGTTTATTTTTAGTCCCATCTATGGTTGTATTCATGTTTGTCCTCTTCTTTTGCGGGCTGGTGTAGTCGCTTGAGCGAGTCCAAGAGTTTGTCGAACAGAATTGCGTGGCCTAATAACACTCGCAGGTCGTGATCCTCCTTGCGTACCTCTTTGGCAAGCTTTGATCGTGCTTGCAATGCCAGGTAGCCTATTATCTTATTATGATCCATTGATCTTTAATCCTAGCGTGTTGGATCCTAAATAAAAGCAATCAATCTGTAGAAGACTTGGATTAAATAGAAAAAGAAATAAATACATCAACCAAAGAGGTGGTAACACGCATAAAGATCGTTTGGCCGCAAACTACCAGAATATCCCTATCAACAAGCCGCTACAGGCATTTTGCCCCTTCCGAAGAGAAGGTGCTGCCGCCGTTAATAGTCGCCTTTGCCTGCTTGTTGTAGAGCAGCTGCTTGGCTGTATCATTGACAACAGAATTTCTTCAAATCCTGACCCAATGTTGTCCGTAGCGGACATCTGATACGTGTGGAATGCAATGCTAAATATACATGGTATATAGGAACATAGCACTACAGAAGATAAGTAAACTATTTAACAGTTATAGATTATGTTAACAACTGTTCCGATTCAAGAATATTAAACGTGGTCTAATGTACAACCATCTTCGACAGCTCAATTTTCTAAGAACATTCGTCTTTTCGGTAAGTCTGCAATACGGTGCATGTCTGAAGGAGGTTCTTGCTCATACTGATCATCTCTGGAGGCCAACACCCTCTAATGCAGGTGACTGCTAATTGCTAAGCAATTTCGTGAATGGTGCAAATTAGTATCCACAAACCAATAAATATTTCTACAGGCAGTACTTGAACTCGGGATTCTCTTTATCGGTCTTGTCAGCAAATTCCGAGTTTACTACATGGCCCTCACTCATTGTATCATTACTCTTCTTTTTGTTCCTGAAAAAATAGATCCAGAACAAGAGGAATGGAGCAATGGCAGAAGCAACATATGTTCCCACCATCACTCTCTTTGCTGTGATATAGACAGGCGCCTCGCTGCCTAAGAATGATTGAGGTCCAACGATATTTCCTGCTGCAAACCCGATCAAGAAAATAGTATTGGCTGTAACCTTCTTTGTGTGTCCAGCAACATTGGATGATACAACTGAACTCATGCATGCCCAACTGGCAGTAGTGAAAAAGGTCATCTCATAGCCAACAATTTGAGCGATTCGATTGTGTGAGAACGCCAGCAAACATAGGGCCGTGAAGATGAGGCAATTAATCAAGAAACATGTTAGTAGACGACTTGGAATGACGTAATAATTTAGGAGCGCGAACGCCAATGGAAAGATAATATCAATCCCACTTCCCACCATGTTCATTAGCAAAGCTTGGCCCGTTCCAAATCCAAATTGTTGTTTCAAAAGTAGGGAGCCAAAATTCCCAATGCCGCCGTTAGGAATACCGTATCCAAACATGAAGAAGAAGAAAAGATAAGTCGTAATATCACACATTGCCTCCTTAAACTGACGTAGTTTGAATTTCTGGTTGCCAAATCCTGTTCTGTTTTCACGGACGCGCTCCACGACATACACTTTTTCTTTCTCAGTTAGGAACCATGCTTTAACAGGGATGTCTGGGACATGTATGAACGAAATGAGGCCAAAGAAGATAGTGATAACGCCAGCAATGATGTACAAAAGTCTCCACGGAGCCATTGAAAAGGAATCCTGAAGCTTATAGAATCCATAAGCAATTCCTGATCCCAGCATGGTTCCGAAACCTTGAAATCCAAGCCACACCGCGCTCCTCTTGTACTGTTCTGATCGCCTATACCACTGGCTGGTCAGAATCATATACGCTGGGTCCATGAACGCTTCCAGAAATCCTAACAAAACGCGGCACAGCAAGAATGTTGCAGAGCTGTTGCATGCACCGTGACAGCAGATCACCACGCCCCACGAAACGACCGCAAAGCTCAAAGTTTTTGACAATGGGAAACGCTGGAGTAGCATATTGGCGGGAAATTCGAACACAAGGTATCCCAGATAAAATGCACTGCCTACCCAGGAATATTCCAAGGACGTCATGTTCAAATCTTCTCTCAATCCGATAATGGACGCATAAGAGTTGGTCGACTTATCCATCAGCTGACAACTCATTAGTGCGCACATTAGTGGCAAAATGAATAGATCAATCTTGAGGAGTACCTTCTTTTCAAACTCAGGGTCCAGTTCTGTACCCGCGGTTTCGAGACCATAAGCATATGCCTGGTCAACTTCCTTTCTAGGGGGGATCAGGTCTTTGTCAGGAAGTTCCTGAACAGAAACCTGTCCAGAGTCTTTTGTTAAGTCTGTTACTGTCATTGTTGGATGAATTGGGACAAGTCCCATCACCCACTTTTAAATGCAAACCTTATCTTATTAACAGGTACCAGTCGGGGTTTAAGATCGCATCACCTTCCAAATCCGGCGGCGGTGACGCCGGTGTTTGTGGGGTAAGATTAGCGAGCCCAAATAGGAAGGTAGTGCGAAAGGGAGTGCAGGGCTGGGCAACCGTCCTGGCGGGGGTTGCGATAAGATTGATACGGAGATAAATAGGACCTGGGAAGCACGACCACCTGCACCTTTCAAACTAAATCATGACGACTTATAACAAGGAATCTAGAATCATAATTGTGGGAGCTGGTGTGTTTGGCCTTTCTAATGCACTCCATCTGGCTCAAAACGGATACAAGAATGTGACGGTGTTTGATAGATTGGACATGGATGCCAACGCATATACGTTTCTGAAGGGTGCTGACACTGCATCTGGCGACATTAACAAGATTTTCCGGGCTCAGTATGCTGAAAAGATCCACTACCAGAAATTAGCATTTCAGGCATTTGAGATTTGGCAACAATGGAACCGGGAGCTGCCCTTGGTTCCACCAGAGGAAGCAAAGAAGTACACAGATCTTCGGATCCTTGATATGTGTTCAATGCTGCGTCTGGATGACCAGTTGGGCCACGAGGAGATTGCAAGCCGGGAGAATTTTAGAAATGAAGGGCTTCTGTCACTGAGGTATGACATCAACAGTGGAGCAGACGTGAAGAGAGCCCGCGCTTGTGGGATGGGCAACAAGATGCAGTTTGCACTTGATCTCAAAGAGAAGATACCTGAGATGGAGGGTGTATTGGACTCAACGTCTGGTGTTCTTTATGCGTCCCGAGCATGTCAGTACGCAAAGTACCTGTGCACTAAAATGGGAGTTAAGTTCCATTTAGGCGGCAGCAAAGGTACGTTCAAGGAGTTTATCTTGGAAGGCTCTGAGGTGAAGGGTATCATCACGGAGGATGGTAAGAAGCACGAAGCGGACCTAGTGGTAATTTCTGCGGGACCGTGGTCCACGAAACTTGTGCCGGAGCTGGAAGGAATCAACGAGGCGTCTTCTGGTAATATCATCACCTTCAAAATTCCTGAAAATCGCAAGGATCTGCTCGAAAAGTATAGCAGTAAGAATTTTCCCATTGTTGGGTGGAAAACTGGGCACTCTAGGGAAAAGGATTATATGGGTGGAATGTTCATGTTTCCAGTCATGGAGCCCGAAGGTTACATGAAGATGATTATCCGGCAAACAAAATATACCAATCCAGTTTACGTGGATGGGCGCGTTGCTTCAGTGCCCAAGACTGCCAACTCTAATCCTCCGCATACTAAGCTGACAAAGCACATCATTTCTCAGGCAAAGGAGTGGTTGCAAGTCTTTTTCCCAGATCTAGTGAGGGCCGGCATCAAACTAGAGTCGAAGGCGTTGTGGTACACAGACACAATTAACAACGACTACATCTATGACTTTGTTCCGGGAAAGAAGAATTTGTTCGTGGCATGTGGAGGTTCAGGGCATGCGTTCAAGATGCTGCCTGTTTTGGGACAGTTTTTGGTGAACAAGATTGAGAATGAGGAAAACTTTTACACTAGATTGTTCAAATGGAGAAAGCCAGAGGAATTTGATAAGGACCCCAACGGATTGTCAGAAGGGAAGGATGGAGCACGAGTGATCAGCAGACAGGAGTTGGCTGATGATGCTGATTATGAATTTACTCTGCCCAAGCTCTGATATTTCATAAGGACTTTAGGTATTCTTTCATATGATTATTTAGAAAGTCATCACAGTTGTGAAGTTTTAGCTACTAGAAAGAGGTAGTCACCATTTTAGACCTATATCACAGCATTCACCACTTTGCCAAACCAATGATCATAGCCCACAAGCATGCTAACACTAAAACGGGTTCTACCTCTACATCCTTCCTACATGGGAATATCCATTTTTGCTGAAGCTAACATTGGGACAGTTGCACCTGAACCCCTGTGACGCCGTGGTGATGGTCTGTCGTACGAGTTTACTAGTTTGGGATTGGAAAAAGGCCCCGCAAAGTGCCATTTACTCACCTTACCGTCTTTCGACCCAGAATTGCGCCACTATTGGGTGGCCCAATTGTCCAAGATAGGGCGATATAAATGATTGCAATCATCAGGGAATTGCATTTAAATGGATGGTCTATCTCGAAATACTGCACCATGATCTCGCACTTGTATAGGTATTATGGGAAAGGCCACAGCGTAACGATGCTGTGAATATTTCTCAGAGGCCCAAACAGACAGTATGTGTCCATATATGGCACTCGTTATAAGTCCTACAGGGACAACTGTCTGAATCCCAATAAAGCGACTAGTACGTCAATTAGATACGCCAATTAGATGAGGAGTCTCTCTTCTTATGCACTTGTGGTCTGATAATTCTGTACATGCGTTATGGATACCCCGCATTATCAGAACAGGGACCATGCAGGGTCCCATCCTATATAAGCAGTCCCTTGATCATGAGAAAACAATCTATCGACCCAATTGACACTTTTAACCAGAAATGTTATCCTACTTTGCCATTCTATTATTTGCAGCGGCGGTGAATTCACAAGAATTGACTTCCCTGGAATCGCAATTGTCAGAAGCACGACTGGGCTTGGAGGAGCTCATTGAGTCCAACCCCGATGGAGTAGGGTTTGTGTTTTACCAGCCATATAACCGTACTCATGACCTTCAAGTTTATCCTAGTGGGTACGACATTGTTGAGAATGCCAAGTTTACAGCAAACGTCAACGATGAACCTACACGCAGGACTTGTCTGAATAGAAACAATGGCCTGAAATGCCAAGGTTGTGATGGTAAATTCCTAAGCTACAGCGCAGCGCATAATTGTAACGGTAAGGCGGTTAGCTGTTGTACAGCCCAATCGGGGAATAGCTATGGTTGTGTCTGCTACAAGAAGAATAAAGCAATACAGCTTGGCCTAAGTTCTGCCGGCTGCTGTTCAAGCACATAAGCCTCCTCTTTTCTGTAAATTCATTTAGCTAATGAATTATATACAATTAGGATGACTTGATAGGTTCATGATGTACTCCCTCAGCGAAGGCGCTGTACGTTTTGATATACGACAATGGCCAAATTGATCAAATATCACATTCCCTAACAGAATCGGGCCCCATGCAAGGAAATCCCACGGAGGGATTTCCTTCAAATCATCGAAGCTTACAGCATTCAGTTGAAGATGGGAAATAGGGGTATGTTCAATGAAACTGCGCACTGTACTCATGTCACCTGCGCTGGGTTCGTCAACGAACGTATATAGAAACCGTTTCAATCTGGAATAAAAGGTGGGCAGTAATGTCCCACCACTTTCTAATAGCTCCAAAGTTTCTAATCCAGGAGGAAGGCCATGCTCATGGGACTCCATGTTGAAAATGATAAACAGTGACAAGTCTTTTAGATGTTGACAGTTGCGTAACATGCGTAGGATTTCCATGCAGTTGACAATAAGAGGATTCCGTAGGCGCAACCTTGTTAAATATGCTGGAAATCCTTGCGGAAACTGTGTAGAAAGAAATTTCCCTGGGACCATACGATCGTGAAGGTAGAATATGTGAGGGTTAGATATACTTTCGAGAGCCAATCCTTCCAACCCATCCGCGATTCGTGCACCAACGTCTAAGGAGTCTACCATGTTCCAAATGTCGTCGAGATTTCTTGGCCACTTAACGTTCTCATGCCAATCGACGGGTTGTAACGATACCGATCTCGCATCCAAGCTAGTAGCTACAGCGACCACCTCTACCTCAGTGCGAACAGTGGGAATATGTTTTAGAGAAGTAATGAATTTATTCACCTCTGCCTGTGCATCCTCTATAGTCCAGTAAATGAACTGAGCAAGCACACCGAGATCATGTATTATCTTGACGGTCTTGAGCCTTGGGAGGTGCTTTGCCATAAACCCCGGGAGATTTTGATATACTCTTATTTTGTTTGAACAAGGATAAGAATGGGTATTACAAGACATTCTGATTGTAATATGCTGTATGTGAGAGTTGATAGGGCACAGTGGGTCATCTATTCGACGTAAAGCAACAACTTTCGAAGATCCATTCACTCGGAAGCGAACGAAATCACATTCACCGGGGTAAGGGAGGATAGGAGAACAAATTTCTATCGATGACAGCAGGAGGGACGATATAATGGCGTTAAATCGGCGGCATACCAGTCGCAGACGAACGCCTCCAAACGATGCATATTCCAGTATTATCAGCAGTAGTTCATCAGGTAAGCTGCCTAATCTTGTAACAGAAGAGCGCGTCCTACTTGCAGGGCCTGAATTCATTATGGCCAGAATGTCGCCGTAGCATTAAAAAGAACATTATTCTTGCCTGTCCAGGCAAGAATACCCAAAAGTTTATTCTTTCTCGAACAGACTTACCACGTCTACCATATCTGGCTTGTCATTCAATGATACAGCGCAGGCACAATACGGTGATTCTACCAGCCGCCATGGCTATAGTCTATGTACCCAGGTTTCTCGTTTCGTTACCCAACGGTGGTTAAAGAAAGGGAGATCAAGTCAGCTAATTCAATTTTCTCACCACTATCGTATATACCCCATTGAATTTCCAATTCCCCTGACAATATGCATTTCGCACTTCCTTAACAGCATAGTTTAAAGACAAATCCCGGGGCAGTTATGTCGATTCACGTTATGACGTTTCTAGCTTGCACTTAAAATTGAGCAGACATTACCCTCGTCTGTAGCACTGCGGCGATAAGACGTTAGTCGTTAAATTCAGAATTTGGAGGTGTACCACACTTTGGTACAGAAACAGCGATATGCTCTGGGAAATAAAGGCAACGTCGTGGGTCAGAAAATGCCATTGGGCTACAATTAGGAGTTTGCACACTAAATTATTGTTGAATATTCTTGAAAATCATCGATTACCAAACTTAATGGTTAAAAATCATAGTTTGTAAGCTTGTGGAGCACGGATTATAGTATTTGAAATGTAAAGGTTGACGATCCCACGCGGCTCGAGGTGCTATGAGATAAGACACGTTGACCGTAAAGAAGCCTGGGACAAGGTGAATTGGAAACAATCCTGCCCTTTATGTAAGAACTGAGCCTTCTATTCATTGCTATAAATACTCTACCTCATGTCTATAATGATTTAAAACACAACAACGAGAAAAACAAAGAATTAAGAAAGTGCCGGAACGGATGCAGACAATACCGGAAATCCGACAGATTTGTCATGGTATGCAGGTATCGACAATGATCGCCAAGGGGTATTTCAAATCCATGAGGACAAACGATACCACGAGTATATAAATAGGGCTAGCTGGGCCTGATACAATCATTAATCCAAAGTATCAATAAACAATGGTCTCTCCTACTATTCTCGTTGTCGGTGCTACTGGTAACACTGGAAGCAGTGTTGTTAAGACTCTGCCAAAGCTGATTGCGGATGGTCCTCTGTCCGATCACAGAGTGTTGGCGCTGTCCAGATCAGAGTCTGGCGCTGAAAAGCTTGCCAAACTACCAGGTGTAGAGGCTGAAGCCATCAATTGGATTGATATCTCTCCGGAATGGCTTCAGGAGCGCAACGTTGTTAGGGTGTTCATTGCATCTCACAATGAACCTACTCAGTTTGCCGATGAGTCTACCTTCTTGCTGGCTGCCCTTCAAGCTGGCGTAAAGTATGTTGTACGAATCTCGACTACCGCGGCCAACGTGAAGCCAACTTCCCTGGCGTACTATCCTCGGTCTCATTGGGCCATTGAGGCACTGCTGAGCTCGCCAGAGTTTGAAAAGATGCACTGGTCATCTTTGCAGCCCAATGTCTTTTTCAACTTTTTCCTGGCTCCAGCTGCAGAGCTAATCAAGCAGGTGCGAGCAGGTGGACAGCAGCATACCCTCAAGCTAATGGCGGCCGAAGATGCGCGTGTAGGTGTCATCGATGCTGCTGATGTAGGTGTATTTGCTTCCCATCTATTGGCAGAGCAGGACACCTCTGTTCACAACAAGGCCAAGTACGTTCTCAACGGTCCTGAAGATATCACGGGACGGGATATTGTTAATATGGTTGAGGAGCGCATTGGCGAGAAAGTCAAGGATGTATCATTCAAGGACATGAGTATGGTCGAGCAGATCGCTGCCACGTACCCTGGTCCTAAGAACGTTGTCATGTCGATTCAGCATGCTGCGGAAACTGCTTGGGAAGGCAAGTGCTCTGCCTCTACATCTAGCAAGGAGTTTTTGCAAATTGCTCCACCCAAGGGTACTGCTGCTGCTGCTCTTGATGCATTGCTACAGTAAATGAACACATATAGAAGCAATAGTTCATAAATCTCTAATTTCTTGTTTTATGCTATGCTGGTATGTTTCTAGACTCAGATAGGATAATTTCCAGGGGCTAGGCCAAAGTAACCTTCTTTAGGCAAAGGTAGTAATGGATTTCCTGCACCGTCCTCGCCTGCCTTGGACACAGTGTTACCCCACCACGACAGAGGTTTGGGGTGATACTGGACTGAGAAGAAGATAATAACCGCACTAAAGGCAATTCCTGCAGATAGAGCGCTTGTAGTCACATAGTTGTACTTTTCAAACCACCTTGTATACCGACGACGGACATAGTGCATGAAAAACCAGCCTATGTACACACCTCCCGTACTGTAGGTTAAATTATATGGCGCATAGAACATGACAATCCCATATAACATAAGCAATGGAGAGGTCTTGTACCACATCTTTGCAGGGATTAGTTTCTTGGGAACCAATTTTTCTGCGATTAGGAAAATCACTGGAATGAATGCTCCAATCAGAAAGGTGTATTTGAGAGCAGGGTATAGCTGATCAAACACACGCCTTGGTCCAATTACTCCCCAAACAACAGAGGAGGAAAAATAGGTATTCTGGCTAGGGCAAGTAAAATTAGCAGGCTGGTCTGGTTCACAGATTCCCTTGTAGTTTGAAATTTGCCAGTTTGCTACCCCCAGTGCCACGAAACTTTGAATAACTGCCCCAATAACTTGCCCTCTGAATGTAGCTCGAGGAGGGATTTTTGCATAATGGCCAACTTTTTGATCCCTAGCAAAGTAGATTGTTTGGACGTTTGTGTTGACGCAAAATGCTTTGAAAATCATTAAGGCAACTCCTTTTCCTTCCAGTGCATACCCACCTACCAGCTCAGCGATAACTTCCAGCTTGAATAGTGCATTGCATGAAGAATAAAGGAGACCAGTTGGAACCAAAAATAATAATGAGATGGCCAATGCAAAGAATATCCCCCATACTGGTGCTTCTGTGGGATATATTTCTACACACACGATTCCAAGGGCAATGGATACCAAAAGTATCACAATATACCACCAATGCGGTACCTCAGGATAAACCTGCATCATCCGTGAGTGAGCATCATTGTGAGTCATCTTGATATCTATCCTC
This sequence comes from Blastobotrys raffinosifermentans, assembly GCA_003705705.2. NCBI lineage: Eukaryota > Fungi > Ascomycota > Dipodascomycetes > Dipodascales > Trichomonascaceae > Blastobotrys > Blastobotrys raffinosifermentans. The sequence continues at coordinate 17,045 of PPJH02000079.1, read as the reverse complement.
CCTAATAATGATTGGAAGAGACACTGAAACCCTTTTGACACTACTTCCCAGTCCTTGAGAACCAGCTCGACGATCATAGCTGGGTACATTGCAAAATATGCCCCATATACGACAAGATTGGCAGCAGTGTAATATGGAGGGGAATAACTCTGATACTTTTCATCATCCAGGACCCCATTAGCCAAGACCTTTTTGACATCATATATTTGAGCCTTGTTGGTGTAAAGTTTGTTGGAGTTGATTGGCAGATATGCAGTATTGTACATGTTGGACCAGTAGACTGCAGGGATTACCGCGCAGCCAGCAATAAGTCCACCAATCCACCAGTTAAAATTGGCATAGAATGGGGTCATCATAGGATGAGTTAGAACGAAGATGACATTCCAGTCGAAGGTCGGAATTGGGTTGATACCCAACCCAGTAACGGAGCCAGTGATAGCTGCCAAATTGAAATTATCGGGAGCGATCCATGTCATCCAATTGAAAGTGGAGAGGGCTTTGAAAAGGTAATCTGGGATCCAGAAGTAAAGGAACATTCCAAAAAATGAAATTAGGAACATTTGGTACCGAGTAATCTTCCACCCATTGATCGACTCTTTTCTGTCTCCCCCCATGAGTGCTTTGTTAAGTGCAAGTGTTGAGAGACATGTGGGCCACATTCTCTCCACAGGATATACAAAAATATGTCTGGCTAGTCCTGCCAGGCCAAATCCTATGAATTGCGTCGAAAGTACGAGAAGAATTTGGTAACCAGCATTGGCCCATTTGTTGTTATACCAAAACTTCATGCGCTGGACGTACACTTGATCGTTTACGTAGGCCAAGTTTTGGGTAATCCCAAAGATTATTGTCACAAACGTTTGCTCTTTGTATGTCCACGGGCCAGGGTTAATGGTGACATGTTTACCCATTACCTTGAACTGCCATCTTGGGAGTTTCTCAAAAACGCGAGCAATTGGAAGCAGCAACACTTGCAGTAGATGGCTGTGGACTTTTATATGAGGCATGCGGGGTTCAAAAAACTGATTCACACCAGTACCCAGTATAACCAGAATCATGCCTAAAATGTATGCACGAGTGGTCTCAGCGGGGATAGCAGGATCATCTACAGGGTCAGTGACCCCGCGGACATCGGGGTACGGGGAATGGAAATGAATAATGCTTGCCTCTCTTTTCAGCGATTCTTCCACCCCTTTTTCAGTGTCTTTATCATTTAGGAGGTTTGAGATCCGAGTGCGATCTTCCTCAGGAAAATTTGGATCACCTTGATGATATTGCAGGGCATTGTTCAGAATGCCAATAGCTTCAGCTTTTGATAAATTGGACACTGCCTCTAGTGGTTCTTCTATCTGCTCAGATGTGGTGAAGCTTTCATCTATCTTAAGCTCATCACCACGTTGGGCTAAGTGTTGGAATTTCTGTCTGTTTTCATCTTTTTTGTCGGGTGCTTCACCGTTATAAGTTTCATGATGATTCTGCCCCTCCCAATGTTCCAAAGTCATGGACGATTTTATTATCAGATGAATGAACAAGAAAGGAAATGACTATTGCTTGATTTAATCAGATAATCTAACCAACCATGCCAGTATTTTCATGCACGCTACATAAAAATAGTAAGCAGATCTAGTCCTGCATATCCACTACTATCAAGGTTGTTCTTAGTCAGTGCCCTCGCGCGGGTACTGTACACAACTCAAAGCTTGAAACTAACCACGATTCTCTGACTCAATAGTCTTAAGACCGTACAAATATAGTATATACTGTGATGAGATAGAATGTTAAAAGAACGTTGAGAAGGGTCCAATACTGGCACTGATACCGGTTATCCGGAAGCTTCCGAGATGTGCAGGAATGCATGAAAATCGGCACCCTGTAGGCACCTTTTAGGTTATGCAACAGGGAAAAGATGACGTATACGGGTGAAATTAGTTCGATCGTGACCACCGTTCAAATCTACGTTCAGATATAATCGTTTGTTGTATTCTATTACTTCAAATTACTCCAACTCGCCTAGTAGGTGATTCCTTGGTCTGTCGATGTCTAAGATAAAGTTGAGTTGCCAAGACTTGGCCGCAGATGAACGGCTTTTTAGATACATACGTTGGACGAGTAGGTTCTTTTCTTCAAATCATCAGTAAAACGTAGGTAGGGATTATTATCATATTTGCTACCAGGGGTTTTGTCCACAGGTTTATAATTTCCGTGGACTACAAATTAAAGGATATGGACAAAATTGGAAGGAAAATGGACTAATCAGTATCAGTACGAGTACTGAAAGATAGAAAGACCCACACGTACCACTTTTGTCTTGTGTCCTGCTATGAGCTGCACGACTGTAAATTATTGTCTGCAACTAATAAACTAGGTAATAATCTAGGTGGCCTCGTCGACCAAGCCGGAACGCTATCGCCGACAAAGCCGCCAAACACCGCCAAACGCCGATAAACGCCGATAAACGCCGGCATTACACCACTCCGCCGAAACCCCACCAGGCTAGTATAAATATCTCGAACTACTCCGGAAATACAAATTCTAATAGCATCAAAATGGCATCGACTGAAAGAGTGTATTCAATTATTGGTGGTGCTTCTGGAATGGGTCTGGCCACTGCCCATACCTTAATCAAGAGCGGATATCGAATTGCGGTCGGCGATATCAACCAAAAGACTCTGGATGCGTTTGTGGAGTCTCTCAATGCAGAGGAAAAGACTAGATTACTGACGGCGTTGGTGGATGTAACTGATAAGGAGGCTGTCAAAGACTTTTTAGTCAAGAGCAAAGAGAAATACGGCAAGTTGGATGGCGTAGCTAACTTTGCCGGTGTTCCTGGCCACGCACTTGGATCCGAGGCAGTGTGGGAAACCACTCCTGAAGAATACGATCACATTATCAATTGTAACGTCCGAGGACCATATAACGTGCTCAATGAAAGTCTGAAGCCAGGATTCCTTGAAAATGGTGCCAGCGTTGTTCATGTTGCCAGTATGTTCGCTTTGCAGGGCTTTAAGAACGGAGCTGTGTTCGCTGCATCCAAGCATGCAGCATTAGGTATGGTTAGAAGCGCTGCTAAAGAAGTGGGAGATAAGGACATCAGAGTCAATTGTGTGCTTCCAGGTGTCATTGATACCCCAATGAAACGAGCCGTCAGTGAGCAGATTGTCGGCAGTGTCTCGAGTTCTGCAGCACCGATCCCTCGAGACGGAACTGCGCAAGAAGTAGCTAACGCTGTCATTTTCTTGCTCAGTTCTCAGAGTAGCTTTATTACCGGAACCGCCTTTAGTGTTGATGGAGGTGCAAACTCGTAGACCGTTTGGCGAAACCTGAATAGATATTTTATTCCAAATCATAAACTACTGACTGCCTCTGTCCCGGTGGCTTCACCACTGCTAAGAATTGATCAAAAAAGAATGACTAAAGATTGGCCTTCGAATTTTTTTCAACTTTGACAACTCGTCTAATATAAACGAGTTGCAGTTTGTCTATTGGCCATTGAATGAATTCGCAAGGACGCTAAGCACTGTGGAATCCCCGCATAGTGAAATTAGTGTTTCATGAAAGTGCTGCAGTACTGCAATGTGTATAGTTCATCACAAGATAATATAAATACAAAAAAAATACTAAATCTATCCCTCCAATGTTATAATACTGAATCTATCCCTTCAATGGGTTTCCGTTTTTATCGAGGTTCTTGCTCCGGTAGTACTGAGGTAAACAAGAAAAGTCCTTGTGGGCAAAATGGTTTACAGGGTCGCAAGCACACCTTTTCTTTAGTCGCACTTGCTCATCTAGCGGGCAGCTATTAAAAGGCGTATGATAATACCCAACGTCGTCAAAGTAGTGAACCTCGTCTTTGCTCAAGAATAACGATGCAGCAATGGTATGGATAGGACCATCACCCCACATTTCATAATAAAAGCCCCCTTCTCTATCAAGATAGTCAAAGTAATCTCTGTAGGCTTTCGATCTCCAAAAATCAAGGTCACCAATTTCGAAGTTGGTCCAGAATTTACATCGATTGTAATGCTCCCCACCGTCATCAGAGATAAAACTCATTAGAGAGTCGCCATTTTTGTAATGGGGAAATTCTTCGAGGAACAGCTTGGTTTTAGCCCACAGCGAAGGAATGTGATCAACATAATCAAACAAGGTCACAGCAAAGCCCACCTTCTTGCCATTTTCCTCCATAAATTTGAACACATCATAGTCAATGTCGCAATGAAGTCTAACATCTGAATCAATTCGCCAAAAGTAACGGTATTTCTCCAACTCTGGCTGTCGCCATAAAAAGCCCGCCAGAAATCTCGAAAGGTGCTGGCGACTGCCAACATCTGAAGGAAGTGCATGCTTGCCCGCAAGCTTCTGTCGTCCTTGAAACACTTCCTCTTTATCAATCCAATCTGGAAAGGTCCACTCAGCAGTAGGAATAGTCACATAGGAAACTTCTCCTGATGTGAGGGCCGAAGTAACCTTTACGAACTCGGGGTCGAATTCTCCATCAGTCATAAACACCCAGTCATAGTGGTAGTTTCTATTAAATCGATCTTCAACATCTCGAATCGTTAACACCAGGTGTTCCCACAGATCTTTGCTGCGAACCACCGTCACAAATGTCGCATTTGCGCGATCATAAGGTACTCCGTCCTCGTAGGATATCCGCGGAGGGCGTTCCCAAACTGAGTTTAGATTTACCGGAGAAGCTGGCACAAACTTGCAGACGAGCAGAATAAATAGTACCGCTCCTGTAACAAAAACCCCTAACCTGGCGTTTATTCGTGGCATAGCAATAGTTACTGTCAGTCAAGTACGCGCATGCCTCCTGGCGAACTGCGGAGATCACTGGTGCAGGAATTAACGAGAGCCGCAGCGGCAGATCCGAGTCATACGAGGATTTAGAAAGCAAGACCGGCACAATAACGAACCAACGGGAATGTATGATTCAAAAGGGTAAAATTCTTGGACCAGAATGCTGGCTGTTCAAATTGTCACCTTTTTTTACTGCATTGGCACCTTCTTTACTGCATTGGCTTGGCATTGGCTTGGCCGGTCATGTTAGCATGCTGCCTGCCTAACTAGACAGCAGGTAATCTCGCTGAGCTGACAGTGTAAGAACACCAGAGATCTATGTAATGATTATCTCCCTTGGTAAGAGAATCGTGTATGGCATGTAGGTGGATTTGCTTACGAATGGAGGTTGAACCCTGGATCGGCAAGGGGCCGCACGAAATGACTTGTAGCGTACAAATTTCTGAACGCAGGATCATGAGGAGAATATTCAGGGATGTCCAATCCCATCCCCGATATTTTGGGAAAGTATATTCTTGTCCTGAATTCTCTGTCTTCATATATAAAAAAGCTGATAATATGACAAATAGCTTAAACATTTTACAGTGAACAGTAGTACTACAGTAAACTGACACCATCCCTACGAATACCAATGATATGAATAATAACCACCCAAAGTCCCGAGAACGCGGTTAGTCCTGCCATAAGTCCACAAGCTCCTCCAACACCTAATGTATCAAACATTGGAGGAAAGTAAAACGGACCAATAAACGTCCATACTTGTCGCACCATGTTGACAAACAGCCCAATTGCCACGGATGCCTGTGGGTTGGTATCAATCGAAAATGTAATCAAAACAGTTGTTACGATTTGTGCACCGACAGACGCAAAGGCTGCTCCAATTAACGGAGTAACATTCCATACACCCTCCGTGGCCTGCTGGGTTCGTACTCCCCAAATGATGAGACCAAAGACAACGCAGATAAATCCGTTATATGAGATCCACAGTCGGTCTTCTATTATTCTCACTCCCCGCTTCCTAGATCGCCATTTCATCCAAAAGTCCGATAATGGACCAGCGAGTAGTTCGCCGATCAAGGTTCCAATAATGATAGCAATAAATTGCAGTCCAATTCCTTGTGCATCTAAATGGAACTTTTGACCCATAACTTGTGGCATTTCCACAGAAATCAGGACACTGGAGTAGCAGCACACAAACGCGTATGCAGCAGACGCAACCGACACTCGGTAATCCTTTGCTTGAAACAGGGGCTCAATGAATTCAATGGGCTTGATGGTGTGGGTAGTTCTGGTAATCAATCCAAAAAAGTACCGTTTCTCTTTACCGTGATCTTCTCCACGAAGATAGAGCGTCTCACTGGCAAAGAGCCAGCCTATGAAGCCAGCAAAACTCATGAACGCAAAGACAAAGAATACCCATTGAGTTCCCGCCCGTTGCTCAACAAATGCCATAATCAGGGGGCCTAAACATGGCCCCATGGTCATCATCATGGTCCACACTCCATTTCGACTACCTCTTTGGTGGTTGAAAAAAAGCTCTGTGACCACGATATTTCCAAGGGCCATTGATGGTGCGATAAAGACAGAAACCAATGCTCTCATTGCCATCTGAGTTCCATAGTTTGGGGCAAATCCGCATCCAATGTTGAATCCAGTAGCTGCAAGCGCACAAAACACCATTACTGGCTTTCGGCCATACATTGACATTATGGGAAACCAAAAGAATGGAAATGTTCCTAGGATCACAATCTGGACAGAGGTAAAGTATGATGCGTCTGGAAGTGGGGTCTTGTATTTCATAGCCAACGAAGCATATGAGCCAATAATACCAGAACCGAAGTATGTTCCACACATGCACATATAAGCAACGAGGAATAGGTGATAAAATTTCTTCAATTCTGACCAATTGAGTGGATCCTTTGGATCGTTTGTAGGCATAGGATTCAATTTCAGAGTTCCATGCCGCTTAAGAATGTAATCATTCTCCTCTGGAGGACTAGGGAACTCCGAAAGTTCTTCAACATTGGTAATTGCAGATTTTTCAACATCCTCTTCGTGTGGCATCTTGAACGATAGCCTAAAAAGTCCTGCTACAACTTGAGAAGAAATGGAAGCATTTTATACAGTATTGACCCCGCTAATTACCATGACCCTCCACTTCATGCATCCATGCCCTTCCCAGTCATCCCCCCAGCGCTCCGAGCCTCGAAAAAACTCAGGAACACACTAACATCTATGAAAAAGGGTTGATATTAACTGTTTGTGTGATTATAGCTTAAATGTTGGCAACAGACAACGCGTTCTGTTATCACATCTCCAGTCTACGTAGGAATACTTTCGCGTCGCATCCCCATGCACCGAGATTCAACTATGCGGGGTTTCCCCGCATGCCGCCCCACAATTACGAAGCCGAAAGATAACCCACAACGGTCAGAATACGGGGTAAACAAGTAATCTGACTACTGATTACTTCATTGGCCACCTTTCCAGATAGTATTCTGTGTTCAACTTGCCCAATTGTCCCGATACTCTTGGAAAAGTTCCCGGAATCAGGTATTATGTTGATGGAATTATGTATTATGTTGATGGAGTTGGCCGTTGGCTCAAAGCAATGAAACAAATAATGAATTGAGATCAACTTAATCTAACCTCTAAACTTTACATACCAAACAGCTGAAATGGATGCTCCAAGTAGTCCCGCAAGGAACATGGTTGCTCCGAATAAAAAGCCCTGCTCGAAAAAGCCAATTGGTTGGGGGTACTTTACTATGAGCTTGGGCAAAGCTTTCCAGGTCAAGTTCTCACTAACGACGATTTTCTTGTTTCTAACAAGTGTACGCTCATTGGTAAAAGTCTTTGTAGAAACGTCCTTGTAGGAGAACAGCTCTACAGTATTGATAAACGCGGTCTTCACTGCCGGTGAGAATTCGAGGAAATAGTCTCCAACTTCGGTGTTACCAAAGAAGGTGAATCTGTTGATCTTTGAAGAGTTCACCATTGCAAGAGCTACCTCAGTAGAGCTGACAGGAACGATATCCAGCGTCAGATCTGAGTGCTTTGCACTCGGCAATGCTTTGGACTGGCGAACTTTAATCTGGGGGCAGCTCCTTCTCAGCTCCTCTGAAACATCTCCAATCATGGATCCTGGAATTATGAACGCATCTGGAGAGGCCAAAGTAAATCCTCCTCCGAACTTCAGTTTGGAAATTGCCTGGCAAATTTTGGCCACATCCTGATCTTCTTCCACCATTGCCACCACGTTGATTCCAGTGTCTCGATATAAAATATGAGGTGCTTCGGTTTCATTTATTCCCGTGCAAATGATTCTTCCATAGGGTAACCGAATCAATTCATCTACACTGGCCTCCGAAATCACATACATTTCCCGGTCAAAATACTGGCCGAAAAGTCGTTTTAACAGCTCCTTCAGATTTCCAGATTCCTCAGGGCACTTCAGGGTAGCAGCGGTTCCGGTTGCAATTGCATACAGCAGTGGCACAAACAATGAGCCCAGCGGTTCCATATGGTTTCCAATGATCAAAGCGGTAGAGACTCTATTGATCCCAGCATCAACATGGTTGGGAAGTCGCTGCTTTTTGTACAACTTTTCAAGGATCTTGTATTCCTTATAAAGAGCAGACATTGGTGCGATGATATTCAGCAGCTCAATTTCTTCATTACTCTGCTTTCCATCAACATCTTTTCCGATGGCCTCCACTAGAGCTGCTCTGTGCTCTAGTAGCAATTGCTGCAGCTTTTGCAAGTACCATAGGCGATACCCATAGCGGATGGACCGTCCATCGTTAAACGAAGCTTTGATAAGTTCAAATTGGTTCTCCAACATTGTGTTGTGAATCTGGGGTTTAGACTGGATATAAGAGTATCGGGTCCTCTTCGGTATGTGGGGTTGGCATCAAGCCGGTGTGGAGATGCTACGGAGGGAAGTGTGGGGTAGAAGATGCAGCAGGGAAGTGTTACTGGAGTTCATGTAAGTGTACCTTGTGGAGATGGTTTGATAAGTATAATAGAGTGAATTCCAGTCCTTTTCTTTGTGTTCGGATCCCTCACTCTATGGCCGGATCCAACGGCTACCAACAGGACTTTAATCCGAAATGCATTGATCTTCAAGAATTGCAATAAGCTGGCCAGACATTACTGGTAATGTATTGGAATTCATCAGTATTGCCGTCTTATATAGTGAATAGTGTTTTACTGCTCGTTCTTATCGATAAGCAATCCAGCAATCAAAGTAGTCCATCGTTTAGTAGTCCGGGTTCCGGGGATACCGACGTACGACAATTCCGTTATCGTTATCTCGTTATCTAACATCATACACGATAACTAACGCATCAAAGAGCACAGTCGAACACTGTGGCAGATTGAGCCAGGCTGAAATCCGGGGTTGAAACTGTCTCGTAAACTCAAAAGCTGTACCACTGTTAAATACTAGCACTGGATAGCAACGGGTTCAATCTCCGATGGCAGGACCAACTGTCACAGCAATGACTTATCGTTCATCCCCACAAGGTGGTCTCGCCACTTTGCTTATTGGCCATGACTAAAGTCCAGAAACGTTCAAGGCGTGCAGGGCGTAGCGCATCATGGCTAATTGCTGATTGCTGTCGAACCAATTTAAAAGCAGGCCTGCCTCTGTTCATTGAGCTCGACAGCAAAGATGTCCAAGGTATTAGCAGTAATTGGAGCCACCGGCAACCAGGGAGGCTCTGTTGTCCGAAGGGTGCTTAAGGATCTGCCAGACAAGTTCAAGGTGCGAGCTATTGTGCGGGATCCTGCCAAACCCGCTGCGGCCGAGCTGGCCAGCTTGGGATGTGAGGTTGTCAAGGGCGATTCCAACGATCCCCAGGGTCTTCAAGAGTCTCTCAAGGGAGCTGATTACCTATTCGCCATGACACTGCTTGTGCCAAAGGCCGGTGTTGAGTTTGCCCAAGGAAAGACAATTGCTGATGCTGCCGTAAGTGCCGGCGTTGGCTATCTTATCTTCAGTACTCTCCCTAGTTCGAAAGAGTTTTCGGGAGGAAAGTACCTTGTCCCTCATTTCGATGACAAGGCCGACATTGAGAAGTATGTGCGATCCCTTAATGTCAAGAGCTCGTTTGTGTGGCCAGGATTTTTCTTCCAGAACTTGATCACTTTTATGAGACCACAGCCTGTGGGAGATGGGACCTACCAGTTTGTCGACAGTATCTCAGGAGACGCAAAGATGCCAATGGTTGATATCGCACACGAGATGGGAAATTACGTGGGTGCCATTCTGGCCAACCCCGACAAATTGGAGGGCAAGACTACCTTGGCCGCAGGAGGACTTTACACTTTCAATGAAGCTGCCAGCGCATTGGCCAAGGCGACTGGCAAGAAGGTTGTGTACAAGCAGATTCCTGAGAAGGAGTACTTGCCCGATGCCCCTGAGGAAATGCGTCAGGAGTTGATCCTGATGTTCAAGTACTACGAGGACTTTGGATTTGCTGGAAATCGCACCGAGGAGTTGGTTCGACAGGGTCAAACTGTACCATTAAGCAAGCCTCATAATATTGAGGAGTTCATAGCTGAACACCCTCTCGAGCTGGAGTAATCATTGAGCTCGACCGGTATAAAGAATTGGTATTATTAAATAGTCAATTTTTTATCTGCAATCAAATTGCTCAATGAGTTGCAGTAGGTATTAGGAGTGAAATTTAGATCTCATAGGTAGCACCTACACCCAAACGAACTCACACTGAATGTATATCAAAAAGGCACAAAATCTTAGGAAGAGCTCAATTAATGGACCACGTAGACTAATTATAAGTATACACACTGCTCGCGGAACTACTGGCAGAGTTTACAATAGGATCAATGCAGACGGACATTATCACCACGCCTGGATGTAATTGTGGAGATCGACTTGGGCCTGCGGTGACTGAACATGCTTAGTTCAATGGCAATTTTGTGGAAACGCTGACAATTCATGTTCAATTGAGCTTCAGTATTGGACATGGCCATTGTATTTACTTAAGCCTCGGGTCAAGTATTAATGGCTCGGCTCAAGTATTAATGGCTCGGCTCCAGTTTAACAATCATTCCACTTGACAATTGTCCAACATAATACCATATGCTACCCTAATAGCATCTCATAACTACTCTTTGATAAAGCTTAGCTCTTACTTGGACTTAAAGTCCATTTAAAGCTTAGCTCTTGGATGTTGGAATCCTTATCTTATCAGTACATGTGCGGCACTCTGCAGATTATCTCCTCGGATACAACCTAGGCGACCAAGTAAGAAAAAAAAAATTGCAAGACGATGCAAAAGTGCAATTGGCAAAAAGAGAACTACAGCACCATCTGTTCACGCGTCGTCTCCGACCGCATTACTGGGTATGGCTCTTAGGTGCTTAACTATGACTGATCGGACGGGAAGTCGTGTTTTCACCTAGATATGGCCGTAGCTGGCAGATGAGGATTCGCAGTCGGTAATGTTTTGCAATTAGATTGTTGTAAGATACATTTTGAGACTGGTAAGGAGTGTAGCGGACTACGTTAATAGTGTAGCCATCAAAACGCTTCCCCGGAGGGCCATCTGACTTAATTTACCTCGAGACAGCCACGACTGTTTTCAGCGTGACAGAAACGGTGGTTGACTCGCTTATATGGGTCTTTCCCTGTTGGCTCAAGGAGTGGTAATCACCCTGTTCAGGCCAAGAGGTTTCCCCATATACTCTGTACAATCTATATGTGCCGAGGGGATCCCAGCACCATCGCCCTTTGACCCCAAGAAATTATGCGCTGCCCGCCAATCGAGTCCCTCTCATGAAGAGAGTTCGCCTACGAATAAGCCAGGACCAATGAAACAAGCTTATAGCTAGTTAGACCTAGTCCTTATCAGTACTTTTGGAAAGTACATAGGACTTTAAATATCGATAATTGTATTGTATTGTACGGTGGTTGACGCGGAACATTATCATAAGTTCATAGTTAGTTAGATCTAGTTAGATATTCCTATTGAGGTACTATAAAAAGTGCATAGTCTCTAAATATTGACATTCATTTATTAGCATAAGCCGATTCCTTTGCAATGGACTGTCCGGTCTAGCCAGAGACAGTCTGACAATTCTGGAGAGTCTGGCACATTGAGTATACCTGATTGCCCCTTTATGCCGATTTTTGACTTTTTTGACTTTAAGTCTTTTTATTATACAGTCTTTTGAAAAAGTCACGTAGACCATGATAGACTGTGCTCATTTACTTAGGATATCTATTTCAATTGTGTGAAGTTCGAGTGGTTATATGCCGCTTCCTAACTCATTGAACCCTTTGCTTTAGCAACGAAGTGGTCTGGGGTTTTCACTAGAAGTGACTCTGCCTACCACAGGTTCAGGAATTGGGGAGCTATTGGCATTCGAGATAGTTTTCTCGTATTGGCGCCATGAAGAAATAAATTTCACCATGGCTTGCATCCCCGCTTTGGTTCCCAACAGAACATTGAGATCCAATGTCGGTGATACTTCGATCAATGGTTTTCGAAATTGATGATCGCGAAGTTTCGAGCGAAGCGAGAAACTGAGCCGCACGGCTGAACACTGTCTTGCTTATTATTCCGGTTCCTGTTTGGCTGCACGGCTGAATATTGTCTCACATTTCTTTTTTTCAACTATCTCGCTTCGCTCAATAGTTTACAATCACACTATCTTACCGACGTTCCTACTGCCTCTATGCGCCTATTGCGCCATTGACCACTCTATCCGCTTATCCGTGTGGGCTCTGTTCTTTCAGAGGAAAATGAGAATCTTTATTGTTACGTCTAATTACACTCGCCTGGGCACGCTTAAGCTCGCTTGGGCTTGACCTTCATGTTGTCAAGAGCCTCTCGCTCAAAGGCCTCGGCCTCAGCTTCAAGCAGGTAGGGAATGAGGTAGCTCTTGTCCTAATAGTGGAACCAACGGATTTCTTAATATTCTATGGCTCGGCTTATGGAAAAAAGATAGGCTAATTCAAGTGGACCAATTGAGCTGTATTCAATTACTTATTAACCTCGTTGATAGTCACTGGGTTTGCCATCCCAGGTAAGCATGCTGGCCTGGTATCCAATGTCCCCCTGTTGGTAGTTAAAGTCAGTAGTCTTATTGTAGTCCCAGAAGAAGGTTAACGATTGAGGAAGCTCCTTGGGAACATTACAGGCACTTGTGTAATCGGGCAGGTTGTCATGCAGCATCTTGGTGTAATTGCTTAGAGGGCATGAGAAACCTGGTCCAGACTGACAACTCTGGTAAGGTACCACGGCCTCATTGAGAATGGTGCGCACGTACGTGCCCTTATCCGAATAAGCAGTAGCGTTACAAGCCAATCGCTCAATAACAATGTGTCCACCCATGGGGGCCAAGTCACTAATCTTATATGGGTTCCACCAGTCAATCTCATCAGTTGGCAGGTTGTAACCAGGGATCACCAGACCCAACGCAGTGAGATCTATAGTCAGATCAGCGTCATGGGCAAAATTAAAGTACAGTCTACCCTTGTCAGTGTCCTGATTGAGAAGAGTCAGAGAAGCATTGGCAAACACAGAGCCAATAGCTGCGCTTTGGTTGGATCCAGGACCATATCCATAGAAAAAAGTGAGATCGAACATATACCTGAAGGCAACCCACTCATCTAGAGTGAACACATCAGCCCAGGGGGTATAAGCACGAGCGTTGAGCTCATAGGGTGCAAACTGCATTAAGGACTGAACATCGGCTGCTGTCAAATTGAGTCCGGGGTTCTCGCTGTTGAGACGACGGGCTGCTTCTTTGAACTGAGGCAGCCGAACCTCGGTAAAAGGCACGTCAGTGACATTGGACTTCGTAAAGCAACTGGGAGTAAGCGAGTTTGCCCCCTGTCCACCATCCTCGGGGATGATGTTCACGTAGGCCTTTTGCGAGTAATTGAATCCCAAGAAGCCCTGGCCGAAGTACCGGGCGCTATCCAGAACCCGCTGACTGCCTGCAGTGAAGATAGGAAGCCCTTCGCCATCCCACAGATGACCATAACGCTCTCGAAACACCGCACCTAGTCTGTAGAGGTGGGCCAATCCATTGTAAGGACCACTGAACGTCTCTTGCTCGAACAAGCCTTGGTCTGCCAAAGGGGACTCCCAAGTATTAAGGAACTCCAGAGATCCGTTGAATGATCCATTGGAACCCTTACTCTTATACACTTTGTCAAGCGCCTTGAGCATCTTTTCGGCAGACTTTCCGTCAGGGTATCTCTCTCCATGACGGGTAATCGCGATCACCTTGTCCACCTCGCATTGGTCAGGTACGTTGCGAGATATTCCAAAAGACTGCCGATCAGTGGTTGGACCAATGTTGCCAAACAGCTTTAGCAAATTGTATCCGTCGTCAATTGTTTGACTAAACTGCTTCTGAGTCTCTCCACCATACAGCTGAGCATTAGCGGTACTGCCAAGCACTAGCGCCAATGCCAGGGCAAAACTGTGTTTCATTGTTTCAATTAAGCTTGCCAATCAAGGGGTGTCTGACCAACCCCTCGACAGGCATTAGTCTTTTATATCTACCAGACATAACCCCAATTTCCCGGAAGAAAATGGTCTTTTTGATTACCAGGAACACGTGGGGGGAGTTTGGTCCGGGAATTGGTTCTCTTCTAACCGTGCATCTCAAGACGCACACTACCATTAGGCGTTAACCGTTTGTGGGTACTAAATAGATTGGGTTAATCAGATACATGATCGCACGCTGGGATTATGATTGGACAACAGGCCCGCTTCGGGATCGCTTCCGGTATCCGTCCCAAACGGCCCTCAACGTCCAACAAGCACGTTATGCCCTGATACGTTCAGAAGGTGGGAGGGTGCGCCAAGAGTCAGGAGAAATCCAGGGACTTGTGCTCTTGTTCATGTATTTTTTTTGCTCCTTGTACGGTGGCGGTTGCATCTTATGGCCCGTCTATGTGCATACTTGTCTGACCATAATGGTATATTTTTTTAATGGCCATAGAAGGGAAATTTGGGGTGATAAGTCTAATTTACTATATACTGTATAGAACCCATGTAGTTACACGGGGTTACAAAGCTACGATCCATCTATGGATAATGAGGGGTCGGTTGTTGGAGCTATAGGGTTCATTCCGCCCTATGAGTATCCGGGGAAGTAAGCACAAAAGTCACGACCGGAACAGCACTCCGAGACTAGATGGGCCTACCTTTCAGCACACCAGTAGTCCAGAGCCAAAAGTCCACAGTATCAAGAACTACATTATCTCCAGTATACTACTCCCGTCGCCAACGCTAGATGCTTAAGGTTGCCTCGGATGCCGGAATACAATTTGCGGGGTCGGCAGTTCGGCGGCTAGATAGCGCTACATTATGAGAGATCAGCTTATCGTATTTAAGGTCCAAAATCCTAACGTATTTGAATATTAACAATGACCGCACTAGAAAGTACTGCAACCGCCCAAAAGCGAATCAACGCTTCCAGAGAGCGCGCTCATTGAGCTTTTTGATGATTCGGTAATATACCAGCGGGCCCGGGAAAACAAATGGCTGCCGCTAAAGTGGTGATTAGGGACATTTGCATTGACTTTTCAGACACTTTTTACAGTATTGAACCTTGGGTGCCACTTGTTTGACCGTGTCAGTCGCATCTTGAATGGTGGTGATGCGGTCAAGATCGTCTAGTACAATTTGTTCGGCAAACGGGGCCACTCGGAACAGCAGGTGCAGTCGATCTCCAAGCGGACCAGGGTCCAATTGGCTCTCTAACCATACAAACGTGTCCAAAATCTCCTCCAAGCTCTTGCTTTGCCGAGTGTACGGGGCTCCTAGCCTGTCAATTCGGCGATGTCGCACCGGCTGATCCAGCTCCTCCAAACACCCAATTGTCTCGTCCCAGTCCCGCAGCTGCTTTCGCAGTCCCTTGTACTTGTGCAGTGCTTGCCCGCTCACTAACCGACCCAAATAGGGCTCCACTTGGGCAATTGTAACGTTAAACGTGGTACAGAATCCTTTTACATTGTTCTTCCAAAACTCTAGCGACTGGTCAATCGACCCCGAGTACTTCGGCACTCCATCCAACATTTCCACAACATTCTTTGGCATTGGCTTACGCCGCTGCCCTCCGGTTACAATTCTTCTCCGTTATGGCGCTTTTGACGGAGATCGGTAATGTCTCAGATAAGGTAGCATAAGGAAATGTGGGCTGCAGATCATCATGGCGAGCAACCGTAACCAGGAAACAGGTATTACAGCTGCCCTGTATTATGTCTCCGGATAAGGCAAATGGATAACACTATATAAGCTCGGGCAATCCCCAGAAGAACGGGAGGAAGGTTCAAGATGGTTAATTGGCTCAGATGGGCGACATCGACCGGCATAGTCCTTTTCGGCCTTACAACGTACAAAACGGGGAAGGTGCAAGAAGTGACTTGCAGTACGAAGAGCGTCGACACTACGGGCATTGAATACGCCAATCCTCTGCAATGCTTCGGCTCTATCGTCGTCTGGCTATTGTCTGCCTCAGCTACAGCAGGCCTTGCGGCGTTCGCTGGCGAACTTGGTTGGCAGTACTGGCAGCGTTACTCATTGCATGCTGACAAGCGTGATGCAAAGCTGTACACAAATTTCATGGCTAATGTGACGACTATAGGCATCGCTGGGAGTAGTAGCGGTACTGGCAGCCGACTTGCTAACGGACAGGGTGTTGTGAAACAACGACATTTACGCCGTTAGGGCAGCTGAACGAGTTTGCAAGCTATGAGTCGCTATAAAACTAATGGTGAGCAAATTGGGTGTCGTACACGAGTTTTGGTCTCAATGTTGACTTTATCCCTGACCTACAGCCAGATCAATTCATCGCTAAACAAGTGGGTGAAGAAGTTGGTAAGGCAATCTCTGAAATCCACCAGTACCCAGATGGCAATGACATACTACGAACGTACCCTAAGTTTTGTTTTGCTGCTGGTCTGGGCGAGACTTTTGCGCTTTTCTGAGTACCACACGTCCAATTGCAACCGCCATTTGTCGATATCAAAACGGCTGACCTCTGCCCACTGGTCAGTGTACAAGAACAAATAATGTGGTCGACGGTTTCGAGCTGCCCACAGTGACAATTAAATGACTCCCTTTATGCCGATTTTTATCTCCAATACTGTTCTTGCCGATCAGCAAGCTCAAATTACCGAGGAATCCAGGACGACCAGCTACGGCCATATCCAGGTGAAAGCACGACTTCCCGTCCGATCAGTCATAGTT
>PPJH02000078.1:0-44976 GCA_003705705.2 Blastobotrys raffinosifermentans | reverse complement strand
TTTCTACTGTCTGCCTACCTCCTACCACCATACCACCATACCTCCTCCCCGTCCATCAGCTGCCTGATGAGGAAGAATTCAAGGGCTTTGACTCTACTGATGAGGAGAAGGAGGACAACTTCGACAGCACCGATGATGAAGAATATCAAAGCACTGACGATGAAGAAGAGCAGGTAGATGCCGAACCTGTGGACGAGAAGAAAATCAAAAGCAAGACTAGCCAAGCTAAAAAGGCTAACAAGGAAAAGCCTGGTGTAGTTTATGTGGGCCGAATCCCTCACGGTTTCTACGAAGACCAAATGAGAGCCTACTTCAGCCAATTTGGCACCATCACTAAGCTACGATTGTCACGCAACAAAAAGACCGGTAGACCCAAGCATTATGCCTTTATCGAGTTTGAGAGCGAAGAGGTGGCCCAGATTGTCGCCGAGTCCATGGACAACTACCTTTTGTTTGGTCACATTCTCAAGGTCAAGGTGATTCCTCCCGAGAAGGTTCACGAGGACCTGTTTGTAGGCGCTAACCGAACGTTCAGACCAATGCCTTGGACCAGATTGGCCCGTCAACGTAACGATCGACCCAAGGACGGCGAAAAGTGGAAGAAGTTGCAACAAAAGCATGAGGACAGTATCAAGGCCAAGAACGAGCGACTGGCCAAGCTGGGCATCAATTATTCATTTGACCCCTCAGCTCCGGCTAAGAGTGCTAAGAATGCAAAGGTGACAAAGTCAAAGCCCAAGTCCAAGAAGAAAGCGACAAAATAGTGAATGATCCTTAGATGTCAATGAGCATGACCCATTTCGATTAATCAATTTGAAATCTATTGTTACACAGTGCTATTTCCATACATTACCGAACAATTCATCTTCCAATCCAGTATTGGTACCAGTGCCAGTAGAGGCGCCACCAGTAGCAATAGTAGAAGAACCGTGCGCAGTCGTAGAAGAGGTAAAGCTTTCCCATTCATCGTCTTGGGTCGTGCTAGTGGTAGAAGGTCGGTGCTGAGTTGGAGAAGAAGCCCACGCAGATGCTGACGAGTGGGTCATTAAACTGTCAAACACATTTTGGCCCGAACTCTGATTAGCAGTGGATGATGATCCAGAGTTGGTGGAGCCGAGAGAGAGTCCTTGGGTGCTAGAAGTCAGCGAGTCGAACATAGATGGAGTTTGCATGGTATTTTGAGAAGCTTGACTCTGCTGCTGTTGGCCCATTGGAGCCATTGGGGCCATCGGCTGCATGGTCTGCATAGATGGCATGGATTGCACTGGTGCTCCCATGGGTTGCATAGGTTGCTGGGGTTTGGCGTACAGTGACAAGATAGACTTTTTGAGATCTGGTCGTTGCACCCCCGACGAGATGCCAGACTGGGGTCCTGCCAATGATTTGGTAGAGGAACCAGAAGCCGGAGATGACGTTGCGGGGGAGGACACAAAGTCCAAGCCTAGAAGGCTATCACTCTGGTCAGTCTGAATTCGCTTGGGAGGTGGAGGCGGCGGCTTCTGCTGGTTCTGCTGGTTTTGTTGGCCAGCCTGGCCATTATTCTGAGCAGTGGGCGCCTGAGATACTGGAGGGGTCTGAGGCATTGGCTTTGTATCTAGCAAACCAGCAGGGCCGGAAGTAGGAGCAGCCCTTGAAGGTTCAGCATCACCACCCAAAAGATCCGGAATTAGAGCAGATGCAGATGAAGCAGGGGCTTGCTTAGGAGCTTGATTCGATGGCGGAGGCTGAACGCGTGATCCATTAGTGTTGAGCTTCTCCTTAACCTCCGCCAGGGGAGTGTCGTCATCTTCAAGCTTTGAAGGATCAGGCATAGGGCCAGATACCCATCTCTTGAGATCATACTTTGTCTTGATAAAATTATGGATCTTAGAGTCATCAGGCACGTAATTTTCAGGCAGCTTTGCTTCCCAGTATTTGTTGGCCCGCTTATTTCCCCATTTGATGAGATTTTCCAAATGCATATCCGTCCACGAATCCAAATCTACTGATCTCACCTTGGAAATGTGAGTTCCCATTCCTCTATGGATTCCAGAGCATCGAATGCACAAAAACACTCCGATATTCCAGGACGCCCATCGCGGATGCTGGGCCGTTTTGCAGTCCGCACAGTGCTTGTTGGCCGGATCATTCAGCAGAGTCTTCAGAATGGTCTGGTTCTTCTCCGAGGTGGCCTTGTTCACACCACGGGAGTACCGAGAAGACATGACAGCCTAAATTTGAAAGCAAACAGTAGCGACTTTTGAAAGGGGGGGTCCGAGATGTTGGCATTCTCCGCGCCGCATGTTGCCGTGGTGACCACAGGGGAAGTTAATTAATTTGGACAGCTAGTTAGCTAGCGTTTAGGCCATGATTAAGTATAAGAAAAGAATCAATGATCATTTACGACACAATTTATTGCCTGGTGTGAGTGAATTACTGGCTTGGACCATCAGGTCTCATTGTACATAAAGTCTAATTGTTCGTACATGCCCTCCTTAGCTTAGCTGGAAATTGGCCGAACCATCGTTCAGCTGTGCTCAATTGTGAGCCACTGATGAATACGGAAGCATTCAATTGGTCAGATCAAAGAGAGTTGCTTAGATCTGGATAGCATTATTATCATCATCAGGAAGTAGAGGACGAAATGCACCGTGCTAAGACATGCTAATAATTAAAAGAATTTCCCTGTTCCGAGGTTATCATACCGTTTGGCTATCGGAACTTTTATTACCACTTTGGCTTGAATCGTTTTGTGGCTGCTCTGACCGTGGCATGTCAACCATTTCATAGCCTGTGGTATCAAAGAACGTGACGCGCAACTCTCTCCATTGGGAAGTCCAGGTGCCCAGTGAAACCATCAACAGAATAGAAAGAACCTGAACACCCCACCATAGTAGGCTCGCGGGGAATCTACCAGAAACCAACCATACCACGAGGAAGTTGATTCCATGCAAGGTAAGGGTAAAATCCAGGGCCAGTTTACTACGACCCACAATGATTGTCATGGCTAGAACCGAGAAAAAAGTGTCCAACAGCCATAACAGTGCCAGACTCCATCCAGTTGTGTTAGAAGATTGCACCTGTTCCCATGAAAATACAATCTTGATGCTAAAGTGTTCGCCGCTAATGGCGTAATAAAATCCAATTAGCACAGTACCAATGGCATAATATACAACTTGTAACAATAGGATCTGTGACAACAGCCTTTTTGGGGCCAGGAACTCGGTTCTTATCGCTTTACCGTCCATTTACAGTCTCCGCCTCTCGAATGTCGGGTGAGCTGTTCTCAGGAGCCTCGTGATATCATGAGAATGGCTCCCACCAGCCGTACTTCACTCGCTCAGGGTGCCTGAGCGGGAACAACTATCTGTAGCGCTAGAATCTAAGGTCTCAACCCAGAGTAGAGCAGAGCGTCTACTAGAAGGACTTTACCGTAGGGAAGCCAATTAGAAGAGGATTTAATAGATTGACTTGACTGCAAGGTTATATGTGGATCTAGGTAGGTCTATATAGTTTATCGCGTAACCCATCATAGTAATCAACATGGAAATCCACGGCGCCGCATCGCATTCATAATGTACTCCTTCAGCCAAGGCGCTGCCCGTTTGGATATACGACAATCTCCAACTCGGTCACATTTTATTTTCCGTGACAGAGATGGACCCCAATTCGGCGTTGTGATTACCTCGGTATCTTTTAAGTCTTTCAAGTCACTGGAGCTTATAGCATTCAGTTCGAGATGATTGATGTGGGTACGCTCTATGAAATGATGTACCCTGTTCATATCATCAGCACTGGGTTCACCAATGAAAGTATATCGAAATTGTCTCAGTCCAGAATAAGAAGTGGGCAATAATGTACCGCCGCTTTCAAATAGCTCCAGCGTTTCCAATCCAAGAGGAAGACCATCATGTGCCTCGATCTTGAAAACGACAAACAGGGACAAGTTTTTCAGGTGTTGACAATTGCGTAAAATATGTAGGACTTCAGTGCAGTTAACGATCAATGGATTCCTTAGATGCAACTTTTTTAAGTGCAAAGGGAATCCCCTTGGAAACTGCAAAGAAAGGAACTTCCCTGGTACCATTTTTCCGTGAAGGTGGAGTATATGCGTAGAGCTACATTCACGTATCAATGCTCCTCTTCTGTCAATCACTGAATTCTCAGCTATCCATCCAACACCAACATCGAGGGAATCTATCATACTCCAAACTTTCTCGATATTCTTTGTCCAAATTACATCCGGCAAAGATTGAAATTGAAAATCATCCTGCCAGCTTTGCCAATCGGCGGGTTGTAATGATTCCGATCTCTCATCCAAGTCAGTAGGAACAACGACTAGCTCTACCTCAGTGTGAATATCTGCGGGAATACGTTTTAGAGCAGTAATCATTTTATTCACCGCTGCCTGTGCCTCTTCCAACTGAGAGTTATCAATTTTCTGAGCAATCTCATGGAGATTATGTATTAGCTTGATGCTTCTGAGAGCTGGCATGTACCTTATTATACGCTCCGGGAGTCTGTCATATACACTTATTTCTCTTGATTTATACCAAGCAGAATTCGACAGTTTGAGTGTGACATGCTTTATGTGAGAATCAATAGGGCATAATGGTGCAGTAATTCGATGTAAAGCAGCCGGTCTCCAGGTTCTATTCAAGTAAATATAATCAGATTCCTCCTTACTGTTAAGGGTGATAGGAGAATAGATTAACACCGATGACAACAAGATGGAGGAAACAATAGCGTTAAACCGACGGTATACCAGTCGCACCCTAATGCCGTCATAATACGATTCTGCAAAGTACTTGAGTATTATCTGAAGTAGTTCATCAGGTAGTCTGCTTAACGAGTGTCTTTCAACTGATGATTGCGTTCTACTCGCAGGGCCAGAATTCATTAAACATAGAAGTGCCTCAGTGACGTTTAAATAGGTAAGCTTATTCTTGTCTGATCGGTCACAAAGTTTATCTCCTAAGTCATTGGCAGGAGTTTAAAAAAGGCGGTGTGTCAAAACGGAAGCAAATATGCAAGTCCTAACCTTGACTGACTTTACTGAAAGAGTGTATACACAAAAGACCCAACACCAAACCCAAATTTGCTGCACAGATAAATGGGTAAATTGGTATTTACTACTAATTACTGAAATTTACATCTAGCGACGTACCGTCGGATAGAATGATTAGAGGTCGATTTTACGTTTCGACTGGCATTTATCCCACATTTTCTTCACACAATCCTGGCCATATACCTTGTCTCTATCAGTTCCATATGACAAGTAGTGTATTGTGCTGCCATGATCAACATACACGCATTCTGCTTCAGGCAATCTAATATACTTGTTATTATCATTCTTGTGATGATCTTTGATGTACTTCCACATGGAGCCAGTAATTGTATCTCTTTCTGCAATATGGTGACAATTTATACCAGTAGCCCACATTTTTGTATAAATGGTCACCGCCTGGTCACCCTGAAAAGTGTCGTATGACCCTTCTTTGCCATTTGGGCAGTAGTACTTATCTTGATACCAGTCACTTATCCACATAACAGCACTCACTAGTTTAGAACTGAGCTCACCAATACGGGCATTCCAAGTGGCCGTAAAGTTTGGCCCGTCTCCACTTGAATACTGATCTATGAACTCCGGACCATCAGGCAAACCTTCAAACACTTCACTACCATGACTGTCAATCTCTCCAGACTTGATAGATGACACTAAAACCAGTGATAATGAGAAAATGAAAAAGAATCCGATATTGCGGATAGTCGAGAATGAAAGCATTTTGCCAGAGTATTATAATTGAATTTAAAACCGTGTAGACAGTGCAACTGCGAGATTGCTTGCCATATGCTCATAGCCAGCAGTTCGGTCGGACGTCCCCTATATATGGACACGTTCTATTAAGGCGTTCACAACGCCGAAATCAGTATCTATTTTGCTCGTTATTCGGCCAATAGGTCAAGGTAGATGCTGGCTTGAAAGTGGTCTAGAGATTTCTGTTATGACGGTAGGGACAGCTGCTATAGCTACCTGCCAGTAACTGAATTTATCCTAGATCTTCGTAGTCTTCACTCATCCAACCTACTGTCCATTTTATTGATCTCTGAACTTCATTATTCTATCAGTCTAACTTATGTATATAAATTTGCTCACATTACCCCAGTGACATCAGTCTAACCATTTCCCCTTAGTTCTTATAATCTTCTTATGATAATGGTCTTTTCTTTTGCTCTCCGCTATGACGTTGACGTGGGCAATCCTAAGGTACCGCTCTACTGCCCCTGCATAGTTCTCCGTTTTGTTATGAGCCTCGTTTCTCACGAGGACAACTAAGAAAAGGGGTAATTCCGTCAATCCCATGCTTCTTCAAGTTCATTGTCGGGGTTATACCTTCTCACAGAATTGCATCGACAGGAAAGTTAGAATTGGACTGGCTGCGGTCAACATATTTTTCTGTGGCCGTTAGTTGTTTTGAACTCAGGTTTATGAGAATATAAAGAAGAACAACATCAGCGGTTAACCCATTAAGAACAAACGACAGACATGGCGAGCATCATAGCTCCAAGTGATGATTGGGTTCAGTTTTTCGTGGATACTGGATGGGGGATAATCGTACTGACAGCCGGTATATCAACTAGGATCTATCAGACAAATTGCTGGGACACTGTATTACAGCGGTTTGGCCTTAGTGCTATGGCAGGGGAAGGTGGTTTTTATCAATGCTTAGGAGTGGGCGTAATAGCACTCGTTACTGACACAATAGTGGTGTCCAAAGCTGGTCATGGCGCAAGGGAGTTTGCAAACAAGCTGGGTGATAATAAAGGAAGTATTCCCAAGGACGAGCTGAAGGTCAAGCTAAATAGCGTATTGAATCCCTATGAGGTTGAGGCACTTACAGACCAGGATGACATTGCCTATATCGAACAGTTAGCCGTTAAAGAAAGCGTATTTGCCAAGAGTTCTGATCCTGAAAAAGCGATGAAAGCGTTCGAAATGTGCCATGAAGCAGAATGCACTAAACAGGATGAACTGGACATCAATAGTTTAGATTGGATGGCTATATGCTATGCGCCTAACATGGTCGACTAATTCGCGAATAGCAGTGAGAGCTCTCATTTGATGCTGGAATGGATTGGCCAATAAGGCGAACAGATTGCCAACTACGAAGTTTGGAGCGGTCGATATGATATGCGTCGATAGGTCAGAGAACTAAGGATCAATGGCGGCGTGGACAGCCAGTGATGGTTAAATAAGACGCCGATATATTAAAGACAGCAACGCTCAAGATATCTTTCAGTTCTTTATAGGAATCGAATCTGTCCAAACTTGCAAAGAACTCTTACTACGACTTTGTCTGGGAAGACAGTCAGCGAACCATCGTACCCTCGAATGGCGTTATAGTCAGCGTCAATTCGTCCTCCTGGTATCGTTGTAGAGAAAATAGAGGACAAATTACTAGCTCTTTAAATTTGTGGACAGCAAAGGGCTAATTGATCAGTGAGGATACCATATAAATTTGCCAATGAACACCCAACTTACTCCCTAACCATCGCTGTTACTGTAATCCTTCCCTTCCTGTTCGTAGATTAACATTCTCCACTTGGCTAAAATGTATCTCTGCAGCCGTGTGCATAGGGGGTCGCAATAAACTTTCGAGCCGCGCCGATTATGTCTCGGTGATAAGATAAGGGACCACCTGGATTATTTCTTAATACACAGCTACCACTCCACGTTCCTCTTTTATCGCACAGCTTCATCCATTACGTATAATCAGCAATACGAATATACGAATATGGCTTCCTCGTGCTACCAAACTTCCTCTGAGAGAAATCTGTCATACCACGATATCTCGTTCCACTTCAAATACGAGGGGAACTGGGAGGACTTGAAAGCTTTTCTCAAAAAAAGACTTCCTGTCGCCTGTTTTGCCTCGTTACAGCACGACGTGGCGATAGACATCGAAAACGGTGACAAGGTTGTTAAAAACGTCGATCAACTTCTGGATCAGTTTGAAATCAAGGGCCGTAGAACGATAGGCTTATTTGGATATTACTCTATAATAATGCCGAGTCGTCCGCATCTTACTGCCACTGAATTCATTGAATATCCCTGGGATCTGATATCCTCTGTTCTCGGTATTCCCGATATCGCTCTGGCAAACAATGTACGTCGTGCTCTTGTGATACCGACTGGGCATTCAGCCCGAGTGCTTCAGGATGGGACTACGAGGTCCTTGGCTCGAATAGCTGATGAATATTGCCAAAACAGGTTGCATGAAAATACTGTTGTGCCAGTACACCTCGTGAATCGTATAGCGTCAAGGGTTTACGTAAAAGAGCCTGATCAATCGTACCAGCCGGGATATCAGATGCCGATTGCTCAGTACACCGACCTACCCACAGCAATTTGCCAGGTTGGCATGGGTGATGTTGTTAGCAAGGTCATCTTTGAGTGCCTAACATCCTTCGCAGGATCCAAAGGAAAAGTTGACCTCGCGCTTGGGGTCCACCTTGCCATCAACAACCAAGGTTTGACTAAAATACGTCTCTTAGTATTCGACGCAACAATCACTACACTTGAGACGTTTTCCGAAAATGCATCGGTTGCTAGAGTTCTTAAGGGTAAGGTTGATTATCGACTCACTCAATTGCGCCACCTTCATTCCCGTCTCCATGAAGTGTACTCTTACAAGCATTACTTGCGCTTGGTACAGACGATTAATGACTCCATTAGGTATTACGAAGGAGTCCAGGATAATCTGCCAGATATAGACGGTGAGGTTCCTGACCGAGATATTGTCCGTACGTGCGAGATAGTGATGGAGAGAGCTCAGGTTATTAATATGACCATGAGAAATGGTGAATTCGCTGTAACGGATATTCATGGACGGCAAATGAATAGCGTTGTCCTAAAAACTGAGGCATTCCTGGGTCTAGTGGGGTTTCAGGAAGATTTGGTATTGGATGTTGGAACCTTGGAAGATATTTACATCAGCATTGCCAGCAATTGCAAAAATAATGCATTGGAAAATATCTGGTCTCCAATACCACTGATCTTGACTAAAAGGCACATCTCTAACCAAAGATACCGTGAATTTGTTACCTCTCATGGTCTCGACTCCAACCAGGCCTTTAGGGATGGCCAAGCCGTCACAGTCCAGAATGTCAAACTTGGCCACTTGAATGAAGATTCTGTGATCACCCCTGCTGCCAAAGCTTATCTTGATCTTGATGAAGAAGAGAATTTGTGTTCTAGAGCCCTGAAAATTTCATGTACGCTGTGCTGGTTCCGTGAAAAGGAAAAGAAGGCACTGGGAGTGTACGACTTGGCGGACCTCGATGAAGAACAAACAGTTCCACTGGCTGACCAGAATGTGTCTCTGTGAACCAGCCTTAATGAATTGCTACTCAGCCAACGACTTCATACCAATGCATACTGAGCCCATCATCTCTGTAAGAATGTCGTATGATTGAAAGAGCGAAAATTGAGCTGATCTTTGGTGGATCGAACCGATAGAGGTTTGGGATACTGATGTTATTGGACGAATTGATTCCCTCAACCGCTATGGGGAACTGGGCAGTTGATGGCATTCGTCCTGACTATGTCGCCTGGAACTCAAGCACTCACGTGACATGCACGTGAACTAAAGCCCCACAATGAGACTGCGCCGCATAATATGAGGCTTCAAGGGATTTTTAATTTTCATTATATTTAATTTTTTTTTTTTTTTTTTTTTTGAAAGTTTATCGGTATCAGTTTCTAGCATTTAATTTAGGACTACAATGAAAAAAGTCAAGTCCAAAACCAAAGCTGGCGTCAATGACAAGGCCATGTCTAATTCGAAGGAATTGCCTGAAGATGATTTTGTAATGACATTGTCTGATAATGACGATCTGCCGGATGTTGAAACGTCAGACGACGAAGAGGAACAGGTTGTGGAAAAGAAGAAGTCTAGCAAGAAGAGAAAGGCAGAGGAAGAACCAGACATTGATCCCGAATTTGAATTCTCCCTTAATGGATTTGACCAGGTCTCTACTTTTGACGGCTCGTGGGACTTTGAAGTAACAGAGTCTGGACCCGAGAAGAAGAAGGATGTCGATCTAGATTCAATTATTCGATCCCGCGGAGGTCTTGAGGCTTACGAAGATGAAGACCAGCAGCAAAGCGAAGACGACGACGACCTTGCTATGGATGGGTTCGGAATGGGTGCAGACAATGCGGAAGATGAAGACGAAGACAGCGATGAGGGTGGTGATGATGATGAAGACGATGCCTCTGGTGACGCAGAGGACGACAGCAGTGATGGAGACGATGAAGATGATGAAGACGAAGAAGAAAAGGACACTTCCGAAGAAATTGCCAAGTTCTACGCTCCTTCAGCTGAAACTGACAAGGCCAAGGGAAGCGTACACAAGACTTTTCAAACTCTGTCCCTTGAACGTCAAACTCTCAAGGGTCTCAATGCACTTGGATATGCCTCCCCCACTCCTATTCAATCTGCTGTAATCCCTGTGGCAATGGCTGGCAAGGACGTTGTTGCAGGAGCTGTCACCGGTTCCGGTAAAACTGCTGCATATTTAATTCCTATTCTGGACCGTCTGGTGAACAGACCAAAGAGTTTCAATTCCACAAGAGTTGTTGTTCTTGCTCCCACTCGTGAGTTGGCAATTCAAGTGTGTGACGTGGGTCGAAAACTGGGTCAGTTCATTCCCGGTCTGCGATTTTCCTTGGCAGTAGGAGGTCTAAGTTTACGGGAACAAGAACAGGAGCTAAAGACCAGGCCAGATGTAGTGATTGCAACTCCTGGTCGTTTCATTGACCATATTCGAAACTCTCCCAGTTTTGCTGTTGACACTGTGGAGATTCTAGTCGTTGATGAGGCCGATCGAATGCTCGAGGAAGGTTTCCAAAAGGAGCTGACTGAGATCCTCTCTCTAATTCCAACCAAACGACAAACTCTTCTTTTCTCTGCCACCATGAATAATAGCATCAAAGACCTAATTAAGCTTTCTCTTCGTCGTCCCGTGCGAATCATGATCGACCCTCCCAAGCAGGCAGCCGGAGGGTTGACTCAGGAGTTTGTAAGAATCAGAAAGAGAGAGCAGTTGAAGCCAGCAGTGTTGGCTAGCTTGCTGAAAAAGCTTGACCGCAATCAGCGTGTGATTGTTTTTGTTGCCAGGAAGGAAATGGCGCACAGACTTCGCATTATTCTAGGACTTTTGGGAATGAAGATCGGAGAATTACATGGATCTTTATCTCAGGAACAGCGACTAAAGTCCGTTACCGCCTTCAAGGACCTTAGTGTGCCAATTCTCATCTGTACGGATTTGGCTGCTCGTGGTCTGGATATTCCAAAGATTGAGGTCGTAATCAACTTTGACATGCCAAAGTCGTTCGAACTCTATCTTCATAGGGTAGGAAGAACTGCTCGTGCAGGACGAAAGGGTGTTTCCATCACTTTTGTGGGAGAGTCCTCTGCTGAACGTGCCATAGTCAAGTCGGCACTCAAATCTACTGATACGTCCAAGGGTAACAAGATTGTCGGCAGGAATGTCGACTGGACCGAAGTCGAAAAAATTAACGCTACCATTGACGACAAGAGTGACACTGTTCAGGAGATTCTCGAAGAAGAAAAGGCTCAAAAGCAATTGGTGCAGGCTGAGCGCGATATCAAGAGAGGAGAGAATCTCATTAAGTACGAAGATGAGATCAAGTCTCGGCCAAAGAGAACTTGGTTTGAGAGCGAGAAGGACAAAAAGTCTGAATCCCAGTTAAAGAAGGAAAAAGAGCAGGCTAAAAAGAGGAAGAAGGTTCAGAAAGAAAAGGAAGAAATGGGACGTTCCTACAAGAAAACCAAAAAGGATCGGGATGAGAACCAAGTCAGGAGAGAGCGTCGACAGCCTCAAAAGAATAAGAGCGCCAAAAGCGACAAGAAGGCTGCTCACAAGATGAAGCGAAAGGGAAAGAAATGATCGTTACTGTTCTATAGAATTTAATGAAACGTATAAAAGCATGATCATCTATTCATTCCTCATTTATAGTAGAAGTCTGTGGAGATTTCCGACCTGTCAAAGTCGTCCTCGGCAGTCGTGACCTTCTCAGATTTGAGATCGTCTGGCACTAACGTCAACATATGAATTCGCAGTTTGGTATCCGCAAACATTTCAATGTACTTTTTGGTGTCCACAGACTGATAGGCCTTGTTCTTGAGCATCAGCAGACCATCACCCCAAGCAGATGCTTTTTCGGGTGTATCACTGTAGAAAGTAAGAGCTGCGCCAGCGCCATCTCTTGACCCACTAGAACTAATCAGCGAGATCTTAGTGTAGTTAGTTCTGCTCGCCAGAGTAACTCGCTTCAGTCCCGTAGGGTGCTGTGGAACAGCAAGGGTGAGAGGAGTAAGCACCACTTTTGAGACCGTCGTCAGGTCAATCGATCGAGAAAGCATTTCAGGAGAAGGAGAATGCTCAGACTTCTGAGCAAACTGTGCGTATTGCAGAGTCTTTCGACTTGGGGTCAAAGCAATGAAATACACTCTAGGGTTGGCTTTTTGCTGAGATTGATTTACGTTCCCGCGAGAAGGCGTTCGGGAAGGGGCACGAGGACCACCTGGCACAGCCCCAGTAGGGTCTTCAGCCAAAAACCAATCTCCCAGTAGCAAGAGACGAATTCGCTGTTCTCGAACAAAGTCTTGAGCTTCTTGCAAGTAGCCGCGGTGAAGATGTCGAATTTCATCACCCCATCGATCCTGCAACTGTCCCTCTACGGCCTTAAGCTGCAATCCTCTCAGTTCATCATAGCTGATAGTGTCGAGCTTGCTAAGGACGTTTTCGATGGCCGAGGATGAAGACGCTGAAATAGCGTGCTGAGTGGCCTTGTCAAAAAGAATGTGAACAACTTCCTTGACATTGTCAAAGTCTTCTTGTTCGGCGCATGAAGCCTGCCAAATTCTCATAAAGTTAGTGATTCCAGCAAAGTGAAGGGTAGCCCAGTCAAAGAACAATGGTCGCAGACTGTCCATTGTAGACATAAGCCGACCTAGGTTTTGATGGCTCGGGGTACGCGGGGTACCCGGGCTGTTGAAGGACGAAACGTTGGAAGAGGTCGTTGAACCAGGGGTACCAGGAGCCATTCTAAGCGATGGGTCCGGGCTGTTGTTGAAGGAGAATCCACTGCTGGGGTCGACATAGTCAGGAGGCTGGAGAGTGGGCGACATTCCGGTTATCAATTCTTCTGGACAAGTGTCTTGATGGATTCCAAAAATGTCATACAAAATACAAGTTGATGCCATGGATGCCTTGAGGAAAGGGAACCGGGACTGCGGCTTGGAGAAGGCAACCTGCTCTAAAAAGGTCTTGCGGAACTTCATGCGGTTTTCAGAAAACACATCATTCAGATCCAGCATTCCTGCCCAACGAGCAGTGGACCCATTGATCAGATCAGATGGCTCCTTGTCAACCGGTACTCCAGCCTTTTCCCAGTCAATCTGATCGGTATTTTCAACAACTCCCACAAAAGATCTCATGTGCTTTTCAGTGTGTCTGTAAGTAAAAAGGTGATATTCCTGCTCAGGATTAAACTCGATGTCCCGAACTTTTCGAAGACAAGCTTTGATCACCTGCTGAAGGTCATAAAGCTGAGCTCGGCAATGCGAAGACACTTGCTTATTTTCCAACAAGGTAGACGCAGCACGGAACAGCTCTGCTTCTCGGATAGAACAGAAAATGTGATTTCGAGCATTGGGCACCAGGAAGAGACCGACCAAAAGAGAATTTATCACTTGAAGCGCAACCTGGACGCTCTGTACGTGGTTAGACGACCCCAAAATGGCAACTACTGCCGGAATAAATCTGGCCTCGTCTTCCATGACTCGAACGACATCGGGGCACTGCTCACGAGGCAAAAATTGATGGTTACGAGACTCTAGAGCTACCAGGCCCACGATACTAAGAGCAGGACATAGGACTGACCTAGGCTGGTCGGGTCGGGTGCCAATGAGCACAATTCTCTCCAAAAGACTCTGATCCATGACGTTCCAGGCCGAAGGCGTCGTACGAAGAAGAGTGCATAGTGCCGCTAAGCACTGACCGACATTATCACCACCGTCGAAAATTCCATATTTCAGATTAAGCAGAGTCGTACCAGTTCGTTGGGAATCGGATAACAAGCGTTCTGAAAAAAATGTTAGTCGTCGACCGTCTCCTCTAAACAACGCCAGTTTTTTAACTTACCAGTCTCCTGAGGAGATCTTAACACTTCAAAGAGATTGCCAAGTTCCATCTCTCTCCTACTTCACCTGTAGAACAAAAGTAGTGTCGACAAGAAAAGAAAAAGTTGTGCTCTGGGCCCCTGGATGATTTCGTTTAACAGCCCACTGCGTCTGATGGAACGGCGTCGGCAAACCCGAGCCGTGCATGAAGCGTACTTGAGC
Source organism: Blastobotrys raffinosifermentans (assembly GCA_003705705.2). Lineage (NCBI taxonomy): Eukaryota > Fungi > Ascomycota > Dipodascomycetes > Dipodascales > Trichomonascaceae > Blastobotrys > Blastobotrys raffinosifermentans. The sequence continues at coordinate 30,562 of PPJH02000078.1, read as the reverse complement.
ACGTTTCAGCGTTACATTGTGTCAGTCTAACCAAGTCAGTAAAACTCAGAGGTTTAGAAGGCTAGATTGCCCCAGGTATAGACTTGAGGCAGGTTCAGATATTTCTGTGGGAGTTGTGTAGCAAATTGGGCTTATTCGGTTTGGTATAGCTGGGCGATTTGCATTTAATAATTGCGGACAAGGAAGAGTGGGCTGGAACCCCCCGTCTTGCATCGGTGAACCCCTGTATCTGCTAACCTCATTACGACGATTAGGATGCCAACTGAAGGCGACAAGTATGCACCGTTGACGGAGCTAATGAAAGACGTTGGCGCTGCGACGAAACGTCTAATGGAGACGCACTCGAAGTTCCGAGATCAACAACTACAAGTCTATGCGACTGCATCAGGTGTACGACAACTGGTAAGCCAAGCTGAACTTGGTCAGCAGTTGGAAGAGGACAAGAAAAATGTTGAGGAAACAAAGGAGACAGTTTAAAAAGGATGCTATGATTCTATATTTACTAAGGGTTTTGGCTCGCAGGTCCAAAGGTTTGGTCTAGATCAATCTGCTTTCGCGATCATTCCTTGGTCGTCTGAGATTGTTCTGGGTCCTGTTCACTATCAGGGGATTTAGAGTCGGATGACTTTTTGGAATTGTCACTTCCATTTTCAGTTTCGGTTCCGTTGGCATCAGGTTCCTGACTTTGAGGATGCTCATCTGCAGGTTGTTCCTTGGGTTCTGAATCCTTGGACTCTGAATCCTTGGTCCCTGCAGCCTTGGGTTCGGATTGGTCATCTTTAGAGCTATCGGACTCCAGTTCCGTCTCACTGGTTAGCTTGGGCTCGTCGGATTTCTCCTCAGATTTCTCCTCAGATTGCTTCTCAGATTGCTTCTCAGTGGTATCAGCTTCTCCTGATGACCGCGTGACTGTATCAGTCACTGTTGTATTGTTAGCTTGATTAGTCGAAGACTCCCCAGAGTCACTAGTATTTGTAGGTTCAACTGCCGCAGACTCTGTGCTAGCAGCACCATTAGACGTTTCAGTGGTATTCGGCTCACTAGAGCCTGCTGTCTCGTCATGTTCTGTCTTTTCCTTGTCACTTCTGGAGCCACTGCTCTCAGCTTCAGGAGCGACCATTGCATTAACATTTTCCCACACTACTTGGGAAGCATTACCAGCACCTTCCAAATGAGCCAGCTTGCCCCTAAAGTATTCCACATCTCGCAAGACCCTCTGCTTTTCAGTTTGAGACTTGAAGTCAATGCGCAAGTATTCCTCCAAGACTTTTCGCTTGTAAGTATCGAAAATCTTCGATGCAATTGTAAGGTAGATGTCCTTTGGCAAGTAGTTGTTGACGATTTTGATTAGTAGACCGACTTCCTTGACCATGTCCTGCATGTACTTGTTACAAGGCTCTGGGGCAGGCTCCTTACTCCAATCAATCCGTTTTATCGAGTTACAGTGACCAGTTATACGGTCACTCATCAGGTTGATGAGCTTAGACTGAATGCGGTTCATGTGTTCTCGAAGCTCTTGGCTATTCTCTGTGAGTCTGTCAATTTCAATAGAGGCGCTGTTAGCAGCGTGACGTTTGATGCAAGATTGCATGAACGGAATGAGTCTGTTCATGGCATTTAACGACTCATGACATAGGGCCAAGTGTTTAGCAGTAATATGTTTGAGTCCAGCACTTCTGACTGCTCCTGTACCAAGGATGAGATCATTAGCAGTCCCGTTAAACGTTTTGATCAGTACATTGAGATTCCGCACAATGTCTGCAGACAGGTGTGGTAAGATTACTGCCAACTCAAGATAGCCCTCGACAGAGTTTATGGCATTGATAGCTGATCGCGCAATTGTGTAGCTAGAATTTTCCACAAAAACATTGTGGGGCATCTTCTTGCCCTTACCAGCATCTTCATCAGTTTCTCCCTTAGCACTATCTCTGTCAAGCACCACCCTAAGCCGGTTGGTCCATTGCTCAGGGTCCTTTTCTGCACTTTGAACAATAACGTCTACCAAATCTTGGAACTCGCGAGGGATTTCAATCTCTTTCCACAGGTCTTTTTCCATAGATGAAACTAGCCCGGAGCATTGGTCACGGTGGTACACAGTAAGGAAGGCCTTGATCTGACCCGACAGCGATGCTCTTAGCTCTGGACCAGTAAGTCCGCTCACGGCTTCACATTCTGACAAGAACATACCATTAAGCGAATAGAAGTTAAAGAATTCTTGGAGTCCCAATTGAGCAGTACGATTCTTGCGAGCATTTAAAATCTTTACCATGCGTTTTTGCGACGTGTCCACCACAGTGATAAGCAGATCATTGAGGTCAATGGGTGGCAGGGTTCCTTGACCATTATCAACAGTAGAAGTGATATCAAGAAGAAGCTTCTGGTGCGTCTGCAGCCTTCGGTAGAGCTCGGATAGACTAGCATAAGTATCACAAATCATCTCCTCTGCTACATCAGGAGCCATGTCGTTAAGAAGGGAGACCAAAGCGCGACTCTTGTCAACCAGAGACTTTGACGTGGCGGAAGTTGAGATTGATGCTGTCTCGCTTCGAGAGGGCAAAAACATTCGTACCAAATTCTTTGCTTCTCGAACCACAAGATCCTTGTACGATGAAAAAGCACCCAACACATTACCAGATCGCGACAGACCACTAATGTTATCTTTCAAAGCTTGGCGGAATTCAGGCTCAACTTCCATATAGGCCCTATTAACCGGACCCTGACTATGACCTCGAGTGTCCAAAGATCTGGAAAGACGAGCCAGGGTATCTTTTCTAGGCACGTCCTCAATGTGCTTTCGGAGGTCTTGGATAAGCGAGTTTGTAAACTCGCGCACGTAGTTTTGTCCCGCGGTGCTTCTCAGCGTCACAAGAGTCTCTCGCAAGTCGTTTAAGCAGTGTACTGGACGCAAATCCAAAAGTTTGTGACCCCAAGACTTTGTCCACTCTTTGACCGTCTCATGGTCAGCGTTTCCTTCAATCAGGGCCTCTGTGGCATCAATTGTGTCAAGACACTTGCCCGTCTCTTCTGATTCCAGTAACGACTCAGCTTCGCCGGCTTTTGTCATGGCCAGAGACATCTGCTCCAAAGATTGTAGTAGAACTGACACATTCTGACGCCGTTGTCGAAGTTTTATACTCTCAATTCCAGATAGAGCACGCTTTTCATCAACAATTGCCAAGCTTTTGCGTAATTCATGAATCTTTTGGAAGCAATCCACAGATTGCTCTTTAATAGTCTTCAAGTCCCCTAGTGTGGAGAAGAATGACGTCGAAGCAGACGCAATCTCCGAGATTAAATGAAGTTCCACTGTATCGATATACCAAGACAGCTTTTCTTGCAGAATAGTATTATTAGCCAGGATCTTATGCGAGTCTGTGTCCTCGTTGCGCACAATGGCGGAATTTTCGCTAACAAGGTCGAAAATGCGGGAGTTGTCCAGGTTAAAGTTCTGTTCAAAAAAGACAGACGGAATCGAAGACAAGGCTTTCGAATCTGCTGTCGTTTGTGGAGTTGGTGACTCTCGCGAAAGGTCTAGCTGGCTAGGAGAAGGGCTAAGCACGCTATCAGAGATTGAACCCTCCACGTCAGTGTCGTCGCCATCTCTCATGTGGGCTTCAAAAGTATCATATTCGTGAGTAATTGAATTCAGATAACTCGCGAATTGTGTTCGCTGAATCTTTTTGATCGGTGCCAAGGTGACAGGCGCAATATCCCGGCTTGTAGGGGGTTTGAATGGCTGCACACTAGTATTGCCATGAGCTGGCCGCCTGGATTCGTCCACTGATGCTCTCATAGGAGAAATAGGAGACAGAGAGGGTGATGCATAACCGGCAGGGAGACCATTAGGCTTATCAGAGCCATCTACCAGGTCCGAAATGGGGTTCATCCCCAACGAATCGTAACTGGCAATGCGATTCAATCCAACAGGAATCGGAGACGAAGAGATGGAAGGGGCATATTGAGACGGTAAATTCAGTCCTCCAGACCCAGCAACACTACTAGCTAAACTAGTGAAGCTCCCAGACCTGCGATGAGCAGAAGGACGTACCGAACTCGACTCGGTCGCGCTCATGTTAGGTGGTGTCGTTGGAGATACGGCTGCCGGAGGTTATATGATATATGATCTGGTCTCTATTGGATTTGGATTAGTGCTATTAGATTATCATTATCTACTCTTTGAATAAATATCATGATCGCTTCCATCCTCCTTTGAATACAGAAGCCAATCCTTTGGCAGCACTCATGGCATTAAATCTGGAATGGCCATCCCGTTCCTGATGGTGCTGCTGTTGGTTTAGCTGAGAGGAGCTGTGATTGCGGCCGGGGTCCGACGCAGACCTGCCGAGGACACTAGGAAGTGACACGCTGCGACCAATTCCGGAAGAGCCTTCTTTAGCGTCCCAACCCTGAGTGTCGGCGTTTGAAGTTGTATCCTTAGAGCTGGGGCTGCCAGCATCTTCAGCAAATTCTACAAACTCTGACCCTCCGCGTTGGTCCATTAAAAGACTGCTAGCACAAGATTGCTGTTTTGAAACAGGGCCAATTTGGCCGACAGCGTATTCGGTAGTAGTATGAGTGCTGTGGGTTCCAGCGGAAGGAGACATTGGTGGAGGAGTGGAAGTATCGCCTCTATCCAAGACCACCTGAGTAGGGGTAACATTGTCATAATTACCCCTTGCCTCAGAGTGGTATTCAGTATCTTGTTTTTGTTTCTCTTGTGGTTGTTGTTGTTGTTGTGGTTGAGGTTGTGGTGGTGAAGGAACGTTTTCATTGTTATTGATACCATCACGACGAGAAAAGCGCATGTCAGGTAGGGACTCTGTCGATGAATCCTTGGGAGAGCTGTGAGGGGTCTCAGTAGGAGACTGATACACCGAACTATAGTCGTATGTCTTGTAAACATGGCGACGGTTCACAGTGTTATGGCTCATTGCATAAGCAACCGAGTGAGCTTGGTCTCGCTGACGGGCCTCACGCTCAGAATCATCATAGTCATATTTCAACGTAGTGGCAGGTAACAATTCAATTGTATGCGGAGATTCCTTTCCTTGGTTGCTGCTGAGAGGTCCCAAGGTATTCTTCTTGTGGAGGGAAGCGGATGAAGAGGATCTAACCATAAGGAAAAGACCCGCTTCATCTTCAGAATCGTCTTCAGAATCAGAAGCCTCAGACTCGTCAGAGATGGCGCTTTCCCTGTGGCGATTATTATTATCATCTTCATCCTCATCGTCGTCGTCATCACCGTCATCTTCAGATTCAGACTCAGTAATATCGACTGCTCGGCACTGCTCCACTCGATCATTAAAGTGGATGTGACGGCCGGCACCTCGAGTGCTAAGTGAGAGCGAGGATGAGGAGGCAGAAGCGGCCTCTTCGGGGGAAAGAGGACCAGGGCTACCAGGAGGCGGCTTAGCCAAATGGCCTGGGACATGACGATACTGGCGGTTAACGTAGCGAGAGAGGTCCTCATTAGAATGGCCTCCCATACGCGGACGAGTTCTATAGTTGTGATGTCGTAGGTAAATGTCCGTTGCAGAATCGCAGTTGTCATCCAAAAGGGCCTCAGCAGTTGCAGGGCCCTGATGCACATCGCCGGTGGGTGCATTTTCTTGATGGTGAAGGTTAGTAGACCCTGGCGAAACAACCTGGGGGGGATGGTGACTATGATGAGGACCCTGGGTGTAGTACGAAGACAAGCCAGGACCGGACAACATCATCTGCGACGCACTCTTCTTTTTGAGAATGGGCTTTGTTACAGGAGGACTGGGCTTTGACCGGTCCTTATCAGCACTAGAAGAAGGCCCAGAGCGGGGCGAATTTGAACTCAGTTTGCGGCCTCGAGATTCAGATGCTCTTGGTGGTTCATATAGCGGACCATACAGCCAAGTAACATCAGAGTCCTTGAGCCAGTTTACAGTTTCAGGGGCTACCGTTTTGAGATTATACTTTGCCTTTGTCCATGACCGCCACGAAGCATTTTCTAATCGGGCAGAGTTTGCCACATCTTTCCGTCGAAGCACAATATACCGCCAGGATGCAGAAATATCAGACTCGTTCCAATTGTGGGTAAAATAGTCTACTCGTTTGGAAGGCTCTGGCTTGACGGCGATGTCATCAATGGGCTGAGGCACGTCAGGCGACTCGGGTATTGACGGGGACAATGAAACCGAATGATCGTAGTCATCATCTCCATGCTCGTAATACTGGGAATTGGCCGGAGATCGATGGCTAAAGTAGTCCTCGCCACTAGACAAGGTCGTAGGCGATGCCACATCGTGATCATTATTCATGCCCGACAATGACGAGCCAACGCTAGTGCCCATTTCCGACTCATCCGCCACCTCAAGATGGGGGAAGTCTTCCTTTGTCTGAGCAGGCTCCTTTGGCCGCTGAAACTCATCCAAAACTCCTAATGACCTTGTCCGTTTGAGGGCAAAAGTAGTATTATGGAACGTCTCATCGTCATCCACACTCACGGCCTGGGATACACTGGGCGGGTCGTCCATACTTTTGTTATATCAAGGACAGGAACCCTGAATGCCGATACCGTTCGCTGGCTCTAAAGAATATATATATAAATCAAGATCTGATTAGGGGCTGGTGTTCGGTGTGTCTATAACTCCGAGCAAGCTCCCAACTGGCTGTAACTTTTGTGGGGTCTGAGTGCCACGGTGGGGGCCCGCGGGTTGGTGGTGAAATGCGGTTGGTCGCCTATCGCAGTGGAGGGGAGAGAGCTATTTGTGTCCCACCACCCTAATCGTAACCAAGGAGGTATTTGGCACAAAAAAGTAAAAAACAAAAAAAAAAAAAAAAAAAATAGTGGGCGGCAGCCTCTATGGCGGTAGGTTGATCCGATATTACGGCTGGGCTCTGAAGCTAACGGTCAGGGCCTAAAACGAGGTGGGATAGAGCGAAAACGGTGATGGAGAAGTGGTGGCGCGGGAAGCGCTAATGCTGGGATTAGTATGCAGCTTTACTGAGGGGTTCTGAGCAGGAGGAACATACTAGCGCGCAGCGCAGTGATTTGATGTAATGGAAAAAAACCATAGAGGAGCAAACCGGAAGTTTAAAAGTACAGTTCCGGGCCCGCCTGCGGCTCAACCTTCTCCAACCAATACAAAATACGATGGTCCACAGTGATTAGCCAGCGGGTATCTATCTGGTGGGCTTGGGGAGATATATGTGTCGCTAGATAATGATATGATGATATCAATGGTAATCAATGGTAATCAATGGTAATAGTATTAGTAAAGTCTATCTGTTGTATGCATCATAATTGGGTTAGAGAATCTTGACTCCAGCAATGCGATTACCATCTCCAGTCATCAATGCTGCTTTGCCTCGCTGAACTAGAATGTCTACTACTCGCCTCAGAATTGCAGGGTGAATTGAGTAAAAAGGCTCACTCTCTACCAACTCCCCGTAGGACAGTTCGTACAAAGTGAACACAGTGCCATTTTGTCCGGATCGGTCGATCCAGTCAGTGATTATATTAGCCCATTCTTGAGGCGACTTGAAGTACACTAGCAGGGTTGTCTCCTTGCCAGAATTCTTGTTTCCCTTGATATAGCTGTCGCTATAGTCTACCAGATCGGTACTCTCGCCTTTATCCCATTCTGCACGACCCTGGTCTACCATCTGCCGAAAGATTTCTCGTATCACCTGAATATTGAGGCCCCGGTTGATACTGGGGTTTCGAAATAGCTCCCCATCAATCTCTCCATGCGGTGTGCTGGTGTCCTGGGTGGAAGATTTTGTTCGGTCTAAATCAAGAGTCCAGATCTTATAATGCTCGCAGTATGACAAAATGAGGTCTATCCAGCTGGCACACTGGGCCTTCCATGTCCGCTCGTTGACCTGCTTTGTAAAGAATGGAGGAAACTGATAAATATCAGGAAACACAAACTTCTGGCCCTCCACGTTCTCCATGTTATCAATGATGCTGCCCAAAGCACGCTCTGCGGCTGCCAAACTGCATCTTCAATGAGACGCGGCAGCTATCCTCACCAGAGAGCTATGAATCGACAATGGAGAAGGTGTGTGATGACATTCTAGGTTCTATTAAAGACCATTATTGTGGTATTCCGCGGGTATCCAACTCGTCGCTGTCAGAATTTGAAAGACAGTATTTGCACAAGGCTCAGAAGAAGCTCAGCCCGCATCAGCTAGATGAACTGGCCAAGCGCGCGACTCTCACCTCATATGATCCCAAATCGGCTTCTAGCCAGAGAATTTTCCAGCTAGTAGCGGTTCGTGACTATGCGTCTAACAAGCTACAGCAAGCTAGTAACGAAGTGAAGATTTTAGAGGACAAGCTTGTCAAGCTCAGCGATGAGAATAGGGCTACTCTAGATGACAATCGCCAACTGTCGGCACAATTAACTCAACAAATGTCCCGTCTACGTGTACGACAGCGCCAGGCATTTAACCGTCAGCAGTTGGATGCGTATAGAAGCGAGTTGGCGCAATTGACTGAAACTGACAAAAAGCTGGCCGTGCTACAAGAATTTATTGTCGCCTTTGTGGCTTCTACAGGGTTAGATTGGTACGGAACAGACTGGGAGCAATTGATCATGGACTGTGGCAGTGGCTCATCACTGGCCACAGCCGAATTTGATCCACTCTAACATGCGATCGATCTTTCCCATGCTCCCCCTTTCTTCATCTCGACCTCGATCGGTACAGATCGGTGTGAGCTCTCACATGGAAATTGGAGTAAAAAGGTTGGATAATCTTGATTAATCTATACAACTGATGCAGATCCAACCATTGCCCTGGAGGCGTCTAAACATGAATCGGCAGAAGGCCGAGTACGAACAATCGCTGCAATATTAGTATCCTTCTGTAGGACAGCGTAAGCTTCTGGGCTTAGCCAGGCCACAAATTGCACCGAACTGTACTGTCTAATCACCACACCCCCAGTACAGTCAACTAAATTACGGAAACCATCAATGATAGATCTATTTGCCTGAAGTTCAAATTCTATCATGTATTCAGTTAGGGCCATGACTGGTGTCAAACAAAGGTACTGAGGATAGATATATGCATTTGTTATATATATATATATATATATATATAGCTTTCTCCCCGTGTACCCCACACATGCAATAACAGGTTCCCTGTACACAGAAAGGATGTTGGGGAGGGGTCACGAAGTAGAAGGGCCATCGGGAAAATATACAAAGAGTGGGTTGAAGTTAACCATTGAATATCGACACATCGTCAATGTAGACATGATTGCGGAGATGGGCTGCAAGTTGAGGACTGAGATCGGCGCTAAAGGCCCCCTTGCCCATTTTAACAACTTTACCTCCCGCCAAGGTAATCCGTTCTTGTAGATCGGTCACTACCATGGAGTTGACTCCTGGTATCAGCTTGATTCGATACCGATGTACTACGGCCATGACGAACAAGCAAGAAGGCGTCGGTAAGTTTTCGAATATTTATTTTTCACCTCGTCTCGGATGTCTCTGATTATAGGCGGCGAGTTGGCTGGCTGGCGCGGGCTGGCAGGCAGAACTAAAACTGGCTTGAGACCGTTTCAAATCCTCACCACAATCATACAAGCAACTGGCAGTTTCAGGTATCCTAGGGGGGCTTTATATCAACAGGGAAAGTTTGGGGAATCTCGGCATTTGCCTCATATCATCGTTGCAGAACATCTGCAAGCCGATCTTGCCAGTTTATGTGATCCACTAACCCCTTGATAGCAACCACGTCTATCAAACAGTGGATAGGTCGGGAATCATGCCGCGTCAATGCACTGACGAAAATGCTGTTGGGCTGGACCCTGCCAATCGTATGTATCACATCTGGAAACTGGTGCGTATCAGATGAAAGAACAAGCTTTTCGCATCCCTAGTCCTTTCTCCACCCTTGCCGTCCCCTTCTTGGGGCACTAAGCCTATTGCAGCTATTGTGCATGAGCGACCCCCGGTCCATTAAACGAATCATAGTACTCATGTCTTGTCCACCGACAGCACCGCCGGATTAACAGTAAGGTACACTACTGCTCGTCGAGTGAGCAGCACATCCATGCCATCACACTGGGGCTGGTAATATTCTACGGCGCCCCCTTCCCGTTCTACTAATCGTTCTACTAAATCCACATCCTCCCCTGATGCATTTGGTGCAAACTTGACCGTGTATCTTTCTAGTTCAAACGGAGGGTCCTTAGGGGGAGACGGCATGGTCACCCCATGCCTCACTGCTTTCGAAGTAGGAGGGCTAGACGACACAAACTGCATTTTGAGGCTCATATGAGGAAATACACACCCACACACAAACCTGACCTTGTTCTCCGGTTAGCTGTGGCTTACATCTAGGCATGTATATATATACATTCCGCTTCTCCAGATGTTAAAATATCCCCACTCTCCACATGATGTCACTGATAATGCCCACCACCGTTGATCACAGAAGGAGAACCTTAGAAATGCTTCTACTATTCTGCTGTTTAGGACCTGAATCACAAAGTTTGAGGCTAGCAGTTTAAGGTTTGCCCAACCTACCCAGGCGAGGTCGCTAAGCTGGTTATTGCCGTGGTTAACTTTACTCCTTCAAAAGTTGACCAGAACCCCGTTCCCATGAATGTAATATCGCTTAAGCGCTGTGCACGTGAAGCGATACTTGGGTACTGGCTGGCCTCTTTACCCCACAATATCCTTTGTTGCGGCGAGGCGGGAGGAGATCACAACCCAATCCATTCCCATTTGTATTTGGTCTCCGCCTCTCGAGGCGTGGACAGGTTTGTGTTAGACACAAATGTCTTTTTTGAATCATTTGTGTACAGAATTAGCAGCTGGACCTGGGTCTCCCCGAATAGGCCCTTACACCACAAGAGGCTCTTGTTTCAGTCGCGTATTGGTTGACCAAGTCGAAAAATAGAACAAACTGTAGACCAAATCCATCCGGAAGTGTCCCGCGTACCCCTCTCCGGCCCTTGGTCAAAACGTTCAAGTCCGAACAAACAATGGATCCACGATTGACAATCAGACAATGTCATGTCAACGACAGATCCTTCCTGATCTGACTAGGCGTGACTGATTGATTAACTTCCGGCATTTTTAATGTCCTGCAGATACTGCCCGCATTCATCCATTGACACAACCTCTCAATCAAACCGTTCAAGATAATGGGCAATGCTAGTTCTAGAAGCGTAATCGTTCGATCGAGTAGGTCAAGGGCGGTGTAAGGCACGTGGTCTGGTGCAGAATGTTAATGATAGTCACTACAGGGCAAGCAACTAGATAACAAAAAGACCTGCGATCCTGAGGACATTACTGATCACCTAGTACCATAGATTGCCCACATAATTATTTGGCCCTAGTCATCTGTCCACCATATTACGTCAAACTCGACTGAATGCTAGAAGATCGGGTATGGTGCTGAAACCAAGAGGCGGGTGAGCGCCGCACCAAAAACCGTTGATGAACTTCATCGCCAGTACACGTTTACGTCCTTTACACATAGAAAAAACTCACAAACAGTGCCTAAAATGTCCGTCGAACAGGCCAAGCAGCTTATCGCGTCCCACCCCTTGCTCATGATCTCAAAGTCATGGTGCCCGGATTGTGTATACGGCAAAAAGGTGTTTGCTGACCTCCACACTGAGCCATACGTGGTCGAGCTGGACAAGATGGATGAAGGCAAAGAACTTCAGGAGGCATTCCTCCAGCTGACAAACCAAAATACGGTACCCAATGTGTTTATCAACGGCAAGCATATTGGAACTGAGAACGATATTGCACGATTGCTAGAGAGTGGAGAGCTCAAAAAGCTTGTAGAAGACAACAACCTTGTCAAAAATTAACCCTATAATCACATATTAAATTAACCTGTAGAATGTGCGCTAAAAAATAACCTTAAAGATTACCTCTCTTCTGCTGCTCTCTCTCGATAGCTTCGAATAGAGACCGGAAATTACCTGCTCCAAAGCCATCAAAGTTGTTGCGCTGAATAATCTCAATGAACACTGTGGGCCTGTCCAGCAGGGGCTTTGTGAATAACTGCAGCAGGTATCCACCTTCGTCAAAGTCAATCAAAACATCCAGTGCTTCAATGTCTTCAAACTTCTCCTTCAAGGTCAAGCTTGACTTTGACAACCTTTCTCGCATGGCCTCATAGTAAGTTGGAGGAACCTTGATAAACTGGACGCCTCTCTTTTTCATGTTGGCCACTGTTTCCAGAATATTGTCGGTTCTCAATGCAATATGCTGGACTCCAGGTCCTCCGTAAAAATCGACAAACTCTTCAATCTGGGATTTTTTCTTGCCATGAGCAGGCTCATTGATGGGCATCTTAATCACATCATCTGGAGATGCCATGACTACAGATCTCAGTGCAGAGTAATCAGTGCAAATATCCTTATCATCGACACTCCAGAATCGGTGGAATCCCAATACTTGTTCATAGTACTTGCATGCGGAGTCCATGTTATCCCAGTCCTGGTTTCCGACGCAGTGGTCAATTGCATCGAGAGAGATTGAGGGCAGGATATCACAGAGAGGATCTTTGTTGGCTGCCACAAATCCGGGCAAAAATACACCCTCGTAATTATTCCTCTGAATAAGGGTATGAGTAGTTTCGCCATAAGTATTTATCACGGCAGTAATCACTGATCCATGGTCATCAGTCATTTTGGTAGGACCACAGACTGCTTTGGCACCGTTTGCGACTGCAGCCTGATAGACTGCGTTCACATCATTGACAGCAAAGGCAACATCTTTGACCGCATCTCCATGGGCTGCAATATGGGCATGAATCTCATCCACTAGCGGCTGGTCTTGAGGATCCTCAGCGGTCTTTCGAAGTGCAGATGTGAAAACAAATACAACCTTGCCGTTAGATACTGCATGACTTGCCACCGCTCTACACCCTGTCTCTAGACCCTTGTAGGCAAAGGGCTCGAACCCAAACCTGGCCACATAATGAGCAGCAGCCTGAGCTGCGTTACCCACGTACCAAGTTACATGGTCGTAGCCAGAATAATTATTAATTTGGTTATCAGTTGCTACTGGAGGCATTTTCTAATAACTGATCTTTAATTCCTTAGACTTACAATTGCTAGACACTCTATTGGGCCCTTTTAAATCCCCATACTCTACGGCTATGGGGGGAGATGACCTTGTGGGGCCGTGTGTATCCGTCTGTGGGGTACCGTCAGTAGCCGATGAGCATTCCGCACTAACACTACGGCACCATCGTATTCATGAACAGCGCTTGAAAATGGAATTTAATGGAATTTGGTTGTTTATTTCTTTCACCAATCTTGAGCTGGGTTAAAGAAAATTGAAAAGTTATTACTCTGGTGATAATAAGACTAGCTTGTAGAATTAGCTGTTATATATTCCCTTATTATGCTGCTTGTTCGCGCTCCATTCGAAGAGCTTCGGAAACCATGTTACCGCACAACTTTGCATATGGATTGACCTGAGTAGCTACGGCACGAGCCAACTCGTTTCCGTACAGTCCGGCAAAGTGCAAGCACTCGGATGCCCGTTCTTCTAATGGCCACGAGTCCGAGGCATGCTTTGATTTCTGTAGATAGAGTCCCCCTAATTGAGAATATGCCTGACACAAAACAGTTGCGCGCATCTTGGATACAGCATCGGTTGGATTTTCAGGTTTGGCCAAGTCAATGGCTTTTTCAAGGTCCTCCATAATCATGTCCTGCGACATGCCGCTTTCATAAAGTCGCGCCAACTGTGCACGATTATTATAGGCCGACGCATACAGGGGTTGCTGACAGATAATGTCATTGAGAATATCCATGGCCGCCGGATAATCCTCGGATTCGTCCACAAGTGTGATGGCTCGCTTTTCCCGAGCTACTAAATCAGAAAGCTCATCTACATCGACAACGTGGGCGTCAGGAGAAAGCGATGAATCCACCTTGACGCCTGGGACCACGCCTGGGCCCTCTCCTGACAAAATCGCTGCTAGAACCTTTTGATCTCCTGGACTCAAGCTAGTAGCTAGTGACATGACAAAATTCAGTTTCTAGGTCACGACCGTGCGGGGGGATATGCTATATCAATGTTCGGGTATCGGCGGTACTACGATAAGATAGCGATGGTGCGGCACTAAAAAGCGTAATGTGTAAGCTGAGATACAAGACGGAAATAATAGCGAAAGGGATACAAAAACAGCAAGAGGATCGGATGATGATTGTTGGAATGATCTGATAGAAGGCGGGGTAGCAATTGATCAGACTTCCGGCATGGCTAGCGGGAATAGCATAGGGTACCACCTCACACCTTGAGATGGAGTTGGAGGACTCAAGTCCTGAGTTTTCTCGGTGCAAATATAGCTATTAATGTCGGCATCCACTCCATCATATGTAAGCACTTGAGAAAGATTAGCCACAGAGCTTGCATAGACTTGAAGGCAGCATCCATTGTATACAATCTGCTTCATGGAGCAAAGCGCTTCCAGCACTTCATCGTCTCGGACTTGAACAAGACCTTGCTTTCTTCCATGCTCATCCTTATCCTTGTAAATGAATGTAGCCATGATTCCATCACAGAATGCCGCAAATACATTGAACAATGTTTGCGGGTTCCAATGGCCAGGAACTGCTTCCACCCGGACTACCCTGCAATGAGCTACTTTCAGCTTTTGATGCAGTGATAATAGCTTGTTCTGGTTATCCATAGCAGTTAGATAGTGAATAGAATTCGTCTTGTTATTAACCTCTGAAGGCACATCATTAGCGCTGTACTGGAAGGATCTGACTCCATTTGTCGGCCGCCATTCGGTTGAATTGGAGTAGATTGTGGTTGGTACAATAACAGACCTCGCTTCTGTTGGTGACGATTTGAACGAGGGTGCCGATAGAGCATACATTGGGGGTTTCACACCCCACAATGCGCCTTCTTCAGTGGTCCTACCATGATACCTGTAGGCGAATTCAGGTTCATTCTCCTTCCACAAATCCTTTACCAACCTCTTTCGAATTGGTGTCTTGCTCATTGCCAATTGACGTGAGAAATACGTTCAGTTGCACATCTTAAAAGTCGATAATAACGTAATTAGGTTGTCACTAACACAGTTTACACATCACGTGACAAACTTTTTTTTCTCTTACTGCGACCATTGCAGGGCAAACAAACGGAAACATCTTCTAAAAGCATTCACACCATGTTATTCAATTCTCCTTGTTGATGGGTTCTGTACCTCTATTGCGTAAGCGTATACGACTAAGCTATAGCCTATGCTGTCGTATGCACAAACTCACATCGGAAGATGCGAGTCGATAGCCGTACCGACAGGGTTCAGGGATATCACTCACTCGGATCAAAAATATATTTATTTACGTCCAGTCCTTATCAGTAGTAAGAAGGCATGAGCACTCAGGTGCACTTGTATAGTACGCCTTTGACCCTGATATCTATTCCCAGGGAGGCGTATCCCACATTCTTCTTTGGCATTGCCAAATTGTTGCTAGGTACATGGAAAGACGATGTTCGAATCCAGGCTTGGAATCAAAGCCCTCAGCTCCAGGCACTTGGGGAGCTCAATTTAGAAGACGGATCTTCACGGCGGTCATCTCGGATTGCTGAAGACAATAGAAGCGGAGTCCCCAACTCTGCAGAGGCGGAGGATCAAGAGATTGATGACCTAATTACGAACTTGGAGGAATTTATCAGTGTTACGTTAACGCCCCTGGAATGCTCAGTAATTTGTCCCAGTGAGATTGTCTCCATCCTGTTTCAGGATCAGCTTCATTCAGTGGGTGAGTCCTTGGGGGTCCAAGTAATTTCGCATGAATACGTACCGATCCAATTCGACGGAGACGGCCTGGACTCGGGTCAGAGAGTGCTTGCGGTTAGCGCTCCTCTTTCTAACGCTGGGATTTCCATCTTCTTTCTTGCAACCTACTTTTCCGATTACATGCTTATTCCCACTGATGCCAAGGCTCAGGTGGTGAAGGCTCTGGAAGATCGAGGGTTTACATTTTCAGATTCTGCCGATTCGTATGTGTACCAGTCGGCGATAAAAGCTGACATCAGTGAAATTTCACAATTGGAAGAAAATACATTCAGATTACTGCGAGAGGCACAAGTGTCTCCCCAGGTGGATAGGAGATGCCAACTGCTGGTATCTGGGGTGCGCCATTTTGACGATTCTGTGGCGCTCACGATTGTAAAAACGCTGGTACAGCTTCCGCAATACTTTTCGGTGACTATTACTGGAGGGACAGAGATTAGTTTGTTGTTGGACCGGCAATGTGCTAGGTTGTTCCAGGAGAGCACTCTACTGGGGTCGCCAACAGAATTTGTGACTACCGTCTCATTTGACCTGCGACGGCTTCCTGAAGACTGCACTGGTATTGTCACCAGTGTAGCAGGTAGATTAGTGAGGCATGATAGCTCCCATCGAGTGCACATGAGTGGGTACTTGTCGACCGCAAAGAGCGGAGTTGTATTGGTCCCAGAAGAAGCGGTTGCCGAGGCCGTGAGGGCTCTGCAATCTTAACGAACGAAAAACGGTACAATTGTGTAGCTACTAGACTGACATTATTTATGATTTAAGGACACGTTATCAGGAAGGCATTATAGATGAAATTTAACTTTTATTTGCTTTATGAATTAGCGGGTCTCGCTTCGAGCTTCAATCTTTTTGCGGGTAGCACTGCGGCCCTGCTCAATGGCTTTGTTCCATTCGTTATCGTCGATGTTAGCGCCCGCAATTTTGACAAGATCATTAATCAGTCCAACAAAGTTGTGCTTTCGAAGCTGATTCTCCCTGTGCCATAGCTCTCTCTTTTCCATCTCCTTCTCTAGACTCTCCTTATCCCCAATAGACTCATAGTACCTTCGCTTGTCGTCAGTGAGTGCCATCAGGTTGAATCTTAGCTCCCCGGCTCGGTCGCTTTCAATTCTCTGTATTAATACCTGAGAGAGCTTTTCGGGCAACTCCTCTTCTTTAAAGGAACCGTGGCTAATTGGTGCAGGACGAAGACCGTCCAGTTCGTACAATACACCATCGACAGGAACGTAGGCTACGAAATGGTATAGTCCGTCGTCTTCTTCGTCTCGGGGTCTATCATCATTCTCATCTATAAAGGGCGTGGGTCTGGAAAAGGAATTGTGAACGGTGCGAATCACGTCAGAGTTTGAAATGGCTTCACCTTTGAGCTCAGGGTCAAAAGCCTGAACGAATTCTTTAAACTCAGATAGAGTAGGCCCAATCTTGACATTCTTCTGGTTCATTAAAATCGACAACACCGCTTGAGTGGCACATGCATTTTGAATCATCTGTCGTGCAAAGAACACCTCTTCATCATCTTGTGAGGCATATTGGCCATTCTTGAGTTCGCTTGATGCCTGGCTGGCCCGGTATTTGAACAGAAAGATTACACCATAGAGTTTTCCTACTGCTCGCAGTGAATCGGGGTCTACAGAGAGCAGCTCTTCAAACTCCGCTCCTTCAACTCCAAAGTTCTCTATTAGTTCCGTGAACACTCCAGCGTCGGACTCGATGGTATTCCACGAGCTCATTGTTGCGTGTAGAAGGTATAGTTCGGACGGTTGGTGATCCGACACCGATGATGAGCTGTGGCGACGGGCGACGTATTTAAGCGATGAGGTACCGAGTTCACCTAGCAACAAGATCAATGGCCGTAGCGATCAACTTGTACAATATATACTTGTCCAGCTCAGTTGTCAGCGGCAATCATTTATATGTATATATATATATTAAATAGGTCATTTTGCTGATGCGTTGTGTAGAGTGCAGTCGTTTTGATCACCTAGGATAACTGGTCGACGTCCTCAAGCCACCAATGCAATCTTCATTCGACGTCAACGACTCCTCCTCTGTTGGAGTGCCGAGAAAAGTAGTCAAAATCAATGGAGACTGCTGCACCCAGCATGATAGCTCGTTGGTCCAGAGTCAAGGGCTGGTCTACAACCTGTTCTTCATAAGGTAATCCACTAAATGCTGACCGGTCCATGCGCAGAACATAAATACCGGTATCAGTAATAAACTCTCGCATCAGTCCTCGCCAGTTTCTATCCACGGCAGCGATGGTCTGGCCTTGCTCGTTTCTGACTAAAAAGCTGAAGGACAAAAAGGGTGCATCAATGCGGCCATATTGATCATACTCGTCCTCTCCTGTGCGAAGAAAGAGATTGTATCGTCGTCTCCAAGGGTGCCATTCTTGCTTGGTCTCGCCAACAACGTATCGCTGGTCGTTGGTTCCATCCCCACCAGGAAGAATGGCTTTGATATGCGAATTGATCAGAGAGAATGGTCTCCTGATAGTGAGGATGTGATTGTTATAACGATCATATACCCTTACCACAAATGGACGGTGCAATCGGTACACCTGCCGCAACAGCATCTTGGTGATTCCAATGTCTTCCTCCTCCATGTATCCAATGTGGTTTCCATACGTATCCATGATTGCATATCGGTTTGCCTGTTCAAACCCCATTACCACATTCATGAGCTCCAACTGTCGTTCGATTACCAACGCAGGCTGCGATAGAAGATGCACTACCGCATCCGAGGGCTGAATAATTCCATACTCTGGGGTTGGATAAGAAGAGCCATACACGGGATACTGGCTCTGTGCCGGATATTGGTACTCGCCAAATGGCATCTCATACTGTGGAGGCTCATATTTTGGCTCGGAATCCAATTGAGAGCCTTGGTAACGAGGTTCCCGCCGTCTTCGTATCCTCCTTTGTCCAGGCGGAGGAATATTAGTGCGCAGGGACGAATAAAGCCGGATATTTCCAGCGCACCGGGCTACTTCAGGACTAATAACCCGCCGTCGTAATGGACCCGAGATCATTGAAAGCATTGTAGCTTTGATGCACACACAGAAGTCAGTTGCTATCGAGATCTTTTGAGGCAAAACAAATGTCGGCGGCGCTTGAGGTTCATTGCGAGAGCCGTGCTTTAGACAGACACTTATTGCAGAAGTGAAATATTTCTGCCCCGACACGATTTTTCAGCCGGGTATTGACATTTTTTTCTTCACGAAACGACAATGTTGTCGAGAGCATTACGGCCGGTACAGTCCTCGATTAGCCAGGCGTCGAAACGTGGCATTCATACCGTTCCTAAGCTGCCCAACTTTGCTCGATACTCTCAGGATGGAATTAAGGGCCTGTACTCGGCAGGAGGATTCAACACCGCCTGGACCCAATACCAGAAGTTTGTTGTGGACAAACTAAATGAGCTGACCATTGAGACTGAGAACGAGACTCGAGTACCTTTCCAGATTCTACTTAACACCGCTCGCAAGAGTGACCAGGCTCATGTATTCAACCATGCATCCCAAGCTTACAACAACCATCTGTTCTTTGAGGCCCTAACTGACGCAGACACCAACAAGACCGAACCCAGCCGAGCGCTGCTCCAGAAAATTAATCAGACGTTTGGTGATTTGGATGGGTTGAGACAGGAGATACTGTTTGAAGCCGATACTCTCATGGGATACGGTTGGGTCTTCTTAGTGGAGGCTGTTGACAAGAACCTGCACATCATGAGCTCCTACAATGCTGGCTCTCCTTTCACTGCCTCTCGGGCCCAAATGTTTGATCTTAACAACGCTGTCAGCGAGAAGACCGAAGAGGATCTGGAGATTATCAAAAGCTCAGTCGATGTGAACGAGAAGAACTATGCCATTCCTCTGCTCGCTGTCAATGTATGGGAACATGCCTACCTGCCTGATTACTCCTTCAACGGAAAGGCCGACTACCTCGAGAACTGGTGGAAGGCCATTGACTGGAACGTTGTGTCTAGTCGATACTTTCCAGGAGCCTAACTAAACACTTGTACATATAGATAACGACAACAGTAGTCAAACTTAAGTCAAATTCAAGACGAAACTGAAAGCATGTCTTCATACCCTTTGCCCAATTGATCTCACTGGTAGATTCCAAGCTCGATCAGTTGGTCGTACAATTGCGCCGCACGAACAGATCACCGACAGTATCTAACGGTCAAATTATTTATCATTATCGATTGCATGTATCATGTTTGAATCTCCCCTCCAAAACCTTGAAAAGTTCAAGGTACATTCGGCAGATGTGGGACTTAGTGATAGGTTTCTTAGGGCCGAGCAGGAGGAAATTCGCAATCGACATAAAAGACGTAAAGCTCCCAGAAAATATGTTATTCCCTACGTTGACGAACGTAGGAGCGTCAAGAGGAGACGTAAGAATAAGAGCAAGACTGGAGCTAAAGATGACGACGGCGATAAAGATGTCAGTGAGGATGGACCAGCTTTCCAGGGATTGTTTACTGGTGCGCTTTATGCTAAAGATGGCACCGTATTATCGTCCATCCTCACCCGGCTCGACGGTGAGTCTATGAAACAAAAGTCATCCAGAGGTTGGAAACGACCATTTTCTAGCATTGCACCTTTTGATCAGTATTCTCATGGACTTGAGCCACTTCCGCGAAGCGTATCCCCGCTGAAAGTTGTTCACGACAGTCCAGATACAACGGCCATGTTAGATCGAGGAGCGGACATCTTCTCTTCAGACACGCTTGAGTTGATTACTAAGGACAACACAAAGACTCCTCGAGAAAGCGACGATGAAAGCGGCAGGGATTGTCCAACCCCAGTGACAGTAAGAAGCGACTGGCTATGGGATGGTGATGACGAATTCAGGCAAAGGGGTCTCAAGATTCGTCACACTCAAATCATAATGAATGTGCTCCAGCTATCACTGCTGCGAAATGATTATCCAATGGCGTGCCGGGCATTTGCGCTAATTATCAGGTCTCCCGATATTGATATTAGAGCCCTATGGACCGTGGGTTTAGAGCTGTTAGTATGGAGAAGAGAAATGCGCCAGAATGAAAACGGTCGTCGAGAAGATGAAGAGTTCTTGGAATGGTTAGTTGTGAATTTTTCTGGTATCATGAGGAGCAGGAAGCGAACCAAGCTCACTGCGCGCCCGCGAGCTCCTGAACTGTACCCTTACCTCATTCTTAGTAAATTGCGGCATGAGAATCCTGAAGATGCTTTGGACAGGCTTCAAGAGTTGCTACTTGAAGCCCCCTATAGTGATATGGGTATTTACTATGCTTTGGCTGGAATTGCAGTGATTCAACTGTTAGCAAAGGAAAAGCGCAAGGACAATCCTGCTGAAGAGAAGATTAAAAAGCTAGCAGGGGATGCTACACAGTACTTTGAAAAATGCGTCAAAATAGGCGGAGTCTATCCCGAGGACTTTATCAAGTTCGAGATCAACCAATTGAGCAAAAATAAGGACCAGACGGATGAACCTGATTACGCTTCTGAAAACACAAGCATGGAAAAGCAAACGGACGAAGACGAGAGCGAAAACGAAAGCGAAAACGAAAGCGATCAGGGGAGTAACTCAACTGACGATAGTTCTGACCACCAGGACCATCAAGACCAAGATGACAGTGATAGTGACGAGGATGAGAATTCTCAACAAGATGGCCAAGATAGCCACGATAGCCACGATAGCCACGATGATGACGTCGACCACGACGACGACGACGACGACGACGATGATGATGATGATGATGATGATATGCAAGAGTAATACTAACTGTAATGATCTAATGACTGTACAATCAATCCATTAATGTTTCACATAGTCTACAAACAGCCCCCAAGCTTCGCCTATGCAGTACCTCACAGACACCAGGAACCCAATTAAAGAAACCACAATCTGCACTCGACTCTCTAAATCCCACTTCTGCCAGCAGTCCAAAACAGCTTCTCCTAGAATCCACGTACTTTCACACACCAGTAATGACAGGATAATATGCCAAACAATCCTTGGGGGTTCGCCGTCCTGTTTGGATTCCTGTACTGCAGCTTTACTATCGTTGTTCGCACGGAAGCTGTCGTCGTTCTTGCTGAGAATAGCCGAGGGTCGAAGTCTCCAGTCAATCGATCTTACACATGATAACAGTAGAAGCATACGAACGTTGATATTAAAGTTGATCAGGCCAAAGGCAAGCGCGACTGCGCTCCCTCCTATGACTATCTTTGCCGGCCACTCCTGAGGCATGAGGCTGTCAAGTTTCACGAACTTTGTGAGATCACCAAATGATCATTTTTATAGTCTTCCATGCATTAACGTTATCATTACTATATATCATAATCTATCTTATTGCTCTTGGTGATTCAAGCGGTCTTCTATTCGTTGCAGGCGATTCTGAAGGCTCACTTGTTGCGCCTCGACAGTACGCAATTGTTGCTCCAGCTGTGAAAACATCGTGCGCAATTGACGAATTTCCCCCTCCGAGTGCTGATTGTCAGTAGCTAAAGCTGATTTGACACGGTCCTCTAACTGGGAAAACATCATTTGTATGCTATCGCTTGCTGATTGGTCCTGCGACCGGAGCGTAGAATAAGTAGTAGAAGTAGACGGCCCACTTGTGGTGGGAGTAGCTCCGTCAGTAGTTGATGGCTGTCTCTGAGGTTGTGCTGGGTTTGACACCACTGTAGCCCACGTATCTTCATTGAGCTGGATTTGCTGAACTCCTTCAGGAGTAATTCGAGATCGAAGCGCTGTCCAACCAGTAGGGAGCGTCACGTCTCGTTCAAACACGATTGCATTGGTCGGTAAATCGTTACCAGTTCCAGTTGCTCTAGTGGAAGCATTTGAGCCATTACCCTGACTTTGACTGTGACCGACTGGAGCTCCTGTACCGTTACCGTTATGGTTTCTGTTAGCGACAGCATTCCCATTCGCATTGTTCTGAGCGTTATTGTTAGCATTGGCGCGAGGAATATTCCAAGGAGTATGATTTGGATCCGTACCAAATACGGGGGTACGACAAGTAGGGCATCGCTGCGAACGCTCTAGCCAACTCTTTAAGCACCCATGATGGATAACATGGCCACATGAGAGGCGCTTTGGTACGCTTCGCCTTGATTGGCCCTGGATAATCTCCATATCTTCACGACACACAATGCAAATATTATCCCGCACCAAATCTTCCTCTCTGGCATCAGCAATCTGTTGATCCATTTGCTGGCGAGCATGCAGAAACCTGCTGAAATCCCGCACTCGCCCTACGAAAGACGCAGCAGAAATATACACGTCTCGAACAATATGCACAGGGAGTCCAAAGGGCTTCAGCATGAATACGAATTGGGCAGCATAAATGACTAGGCGAGTAAAGTCGGTGACGATTTCCAGAATATACATCCACATACCCTTTGATTCCCAAGTATCTTCGTCTTCGTGCTCGCTGAGATACTTTTGCTCGGCAAGGTTCAACAAATACTTGCCAATTGATGTTACAATGTTATTGTGGAGCAGTGCAAATTCAAACGTAAACATGATAAACGTTCCAAAGCTGTTAAATAGTCGCTTTAGGCACATCCTTAATAGCATGAAGTCACACACCCAAAACAATCCTAATGCAAATGCCAATCGTAGCTTTGCTAATAGAGACGGTGGAGTTGCGGTTTGGAAAATCAAGTCAACTCGGTCCCGTGAAATCCAATGGAATACCCGAAGGAAAAGAGACAGGCAAAAGTACCCCAGAAATTCAACGTTGAACCCATCTCGGAACATGGTCATAGTTAAGAATGCCTCCGTTAGTGTGTACCATGTTTGTTCGTATAAATGATCAAGCTCCAGCGCCCGAAGTTGTCCAAACAGACATAGCTGGAGACCCCTGCCGAACAGGATGGTCAAGATCACAACCACATTCAACAGGATGATCACACTGAGTCCACTATTAGAGATAGCAATGCATGCAGAGTAAAAGTTGGGCCTCTCTATCGCAGCAATTCCGACAACTGCCCCTGCCAGAACACTACTAATTCCAGCATAGGCTAAGAACCTCATCTTCCCCATGCTTCAGTCCTAATAGCTGCTCATATCAGGTACAGCTTAACTGTTACGTGACAATAGTCGGCTACATACGTAGCCGCACGCCGCCTTCCCGGGAACTCATGTGCCAAATTTCACGACTTGCTTGGCTAATTGGACTGTATGAGAGGTAAACATATGCCTATCTAGACGCATATTCGGTTTCTTTGTTGAGGATATAATCCATTACTGGGATTCTCTACAGACAAGGCCATAGTGCGCACTTTCAGTTTATTGCCTAGGTTTTCCAAGCTACTCGGCGATTAAAGCACGGCTGCTGGGGAACCGCCCTGATTATCGAAGACGCCGTGGGGAATTGCTGATAACAGCAATTCCAGAAGCATTTTGGATGCTAAGCCAAGATTGCAATGTTAATGATGATCTTTTGTGATGAATCATTGCATCAAAGCGACTCTTCTTTTTTATAAATATATATTCGACTTGCAAGTAGTGGTTTTTTGAATAACAGGCAAGACCTCCTAGGAAGACGCCGAGGCCCTCGGGGACACAGATGCCGACTTATCACCGGACCTATCTTTTAAACGGGACTTTACAAATGGTTTCTCAAGCATCGGAAAGTACCAATGTCAAGTCAGAGACAACTACAATCAAGTGAAGATGGGCAAAGTTCTACTTCAATTCCAGAAATAAATGAACCTTCATTCATCGCCCAAGAGAAGAAACCATCATTCTTTCAATCATTGCGTGGGGATAGACGGAGAATTCTTCAATACTATGCTCGCTGTTACGTTATTGCAATTGTCGTCATCTTGGCTTTAATTGGCATCTACTGGGGTTCAATCTACCGTAGAGAAGACAGGTTCACGAAGATGAAAATTGCGGTTGTTAACTGGGACGGAAGAGACTCTGATTACCTTTCTGCAAATAGCTTGAAGCCATACGTGGGCGATTCGGTTGTAAACAATCTTCCTTCAGGAGTTTTGGGGTGGGAAGTCCGCAGTGACTTAGTCAACAGCACTTTCCAGGACATTCGTAGCCTAGTTCACGAGAGGTACTATTGGGGTGCCATTGTGATCAAGCAGAATGCTACTGAGTCGCTGCATAAAGCATTGTCAAGTGCCGATCCGGAGGCTGAACTAACTGGAATTGTAGAGGCCATATACGAGCAAGCTACTGACCTTACTGCCACTGGTTCATATCTGGTACCTGGCTTTCAAACTCTAAAGGATATTTATGAAAGATCTGTCCAATCCGAAGTATATGCACCTCTTTTGACGACCCTCAATTCAACTCAGATGACGACTCTTATAAACCACGCTTCGAACCTACTTTCCCCTGCCTCGCATTTTGTCATAAACGACTACCTTCCCTGCCAGTCATTGACCCTGCTAGCTCCAATGCAAATTGGGCTTATGTTTATGTTGATTGTATCCTTCTTCCAGTTTGGATTATTTATTTCTATTCATGGATCAATTTCGCGCAAGATACGTCGTCATCAGTACATCCTATATCGCATAGGTGCTGCCCATATCACTTATTTCATCTTTTCTCTCTTTTTCTGTCTAGGGTCAGTTGCATTTCAAATTGACACCTCGGTTGCCTTTGGGAAGTCTGGATTCTTGGTGTTGTGGATGGCTACGTTTCTGGGCATGAGTGCATTAGGAGGAGCCAGTGAAAACATGGCCCTCTTGATTACTGCCTATGCTCCAGAACTTTTGGGGTTTTGGCTCGTGTTGTGGGCAGTTAGCAACCTATCGCCCGCATTTGGTCCAATTACGCTGTGCCCAGACTTTTACAGATATGGGTACGCATTTCCTCTCTATAACATCTTAGAGTTGGAACGGGTAGTATTCTGTAATACTACAAAGAGACTTATGGGCCGCTGCTTTGGTGTTTTAGTAGCCTGGGTTGTGGTCAATAACTTATTACTCCCCGTCACCTTGACCGTCAATGCCAGAAGGATGGCAAAGGGGTCCAAACCTTAATAGAATTTTAGATAATATTACTGTAAATATACGAGAGAATTTGATTCAAATATGCAAAATACAAAATACAACTTATATTCTGATCATGAGAATATCTTTTCCATGTCGAAATTGTTCCGCCAATGCGAACCCCATTTCTTGATTCCAAAAATGCAAGAAGTCACTAGAACTCCCCCGATTGCAAGCATGGTGTACAACCAGCCAAATCCCATTGCTCGCTCCAATGGCCCTGCTACAAAGGTTGCAATAGCTGCGAGACACATGCGAACCAGATTGTTCAATGCTACTCCTGAAGATCCACGTCCCGGTAACGTGTCAACCAAGTACGTCATTGTGTTGCCAAAGATGATCATTGATGCCACCCCGTATAAGAACGTTCCGATCAAAGGGCAAAGCCAGAACACTTTATAATTTGCAGTCCAGCCAAAGATCAAAAGAGATGCAGGGTAGAGGACGGATGATAAATAAACGTTTTCAGCAATTCTGGCTTCAGGGACTTCGACACCATTTTTACGAATGGAGCGCTTGAGGATACGGTCACTCCAATACCCGTTGAAGATACTGGACAGAAAATAGCCCACCGAGTTTGGAATAAACAGCAATCCCACAATGATACTGGAAAAGTTATAGGGCGAGTTGGAGTATAAAGACTCAATACCGATGTTCAAGAAGTAAAGGCAGCAGAAGCAATAGGCAGAGAAGATGATCGACAGAGCCACCGGAGGAAAAGAAAAAAACTTGAGGGTCTTGAAGGGACGTAGGAATACTACCCAGATCTGATTAAGTACTGATCCTGGGTCCTGTTCTTCCCTAGATCTTAATGCTTTTTCAGAAGCACTCGTCTTTACTCGTTCTAAGTTTGCTTCAACGTCTTGGTCAGGTTCCTGCCGGGAAGAAAGAGAAACGACAGGCATCATCACATCTGCCTGAGAAACGGCATCATCTGAGCATCCTGTATTTTCATTGGGATCTCTTTCGCCCTGACTTTGTTCATACTTTTCTGTCTGAGGGTCATAATCAGCAGATTGCTCTGTGTCTTTGCTGCTTTGTTCCCTTATTTGTTCCCTGTTTTCATGCTTGTTGGTCGTCGAAGAATGCTGGTTTCGTTGGGATGCTTCACGTGCTCTAGAAATTAGAGATGCGGAACGCAGAGTCTCTGGTAGGCCAAATGCAATCAAGAGAAGGCAAACACCTCCTACTATCACTAGAAACCATTGAGTTCCTCTCCAACCCCATTTGGTGGTGATGAGACCTCCAAGGATTGGTGCCAATAAAGGACCGCATAAGGGACCCAAGTAATAATACCCCATGGCTCTACCTCGTTCAGTGGATATATAAATATCACTGATTGTACCTGCACCGACTGCTTGAACAGAGGCAGCTGCACCTCCGGAAAGAATTCGAAAGACCATCAGACCTGCCACGTTCTGACAAAGAGCACATCCAATGGTAAACCCAACAAACATTGTGAATGAGACAAGGTACACCGTCCTTCTGCCGTAAATTTCCGAAATAGAAGACCACCACAGCGGGAAAATACCCAATGCGAGCATATAGATACCGAACGACACATTAACAACGTCAGAGGTAGTGTCCAAATCCTTTGCAACATCAGTCATTGCAGGAAGGAAGATCGACGACCCCATAGGTGCAGTCATAGCTGCCAGGGCAATCACAAACACAATGTAATTCTTCATTGCAGGGGAATGAGTTCGAGCATCAAAGCGCTCCCGAGGAATAACTAAAGTTGCTAACAAGCCTCGTCTTTCACCTTTCGGTAATGATAAGGTTGTAGTATTCGTGATTGGCTCTCCATCACTAGCTGTAAGGGTGGCCGTTGTAGTATGGGCAATGTTGGTATTTGCATCGTAAGTGAGATTTGCAGGTACAGCATTAGAGCCATCGCTGTTCTCTGTATGTGAGCTGCTTTTAGTATTGTGGACTTCGACGGGTGTCAAATCGTGGGAGTTTTCTTCCCCAGAATGCTGAGAATCGTTGCTCTGTGCCATCCTGTGTTATGGAGATCCAGGGGCAGAAAAGAGTCTTTGTGCTTAATTCCAAAACCTTGTAGAATGTACAGAATGTAACTCCATCAGAATGATTGTCCTTTTTGCCAGCTTCAACGCAGTACTTGAGTCGCGTACTTTATATATGCACATCCACCAAGAGTCACTGAGCAGCGATATCCGGCGAGTGCCCATATGAAAAAGGTCTCGGGGTCTCGGACTCCGAAACGTTCCCGTTTTCCGCAATAAACCAATTGCTCGGGCAGGGGTATTGCGTCACAATATATTGATGACCAAATTCGGTGATGGGAATTATTAGATCTATAGTTACGGAGACGAGTAGAAGAGAAACTGCGATGGCAAGCCCTTGGTCAGATTATAAGTATCCATCCACCCTTTCAATTAGGGTCGCTGGAAGTGCACATCTATCAGTGCGGCACCTTGCGTCATGGTGGGGAAATCTGGGGCAGAACATCGCGGGAAGTAAGTTGCCGAGAACACACACCAACTTGTACAAGGAAGCTAGTATCCGTCGGACACCGAAAAGTTAATTGACGAAACTGGACGATTCAAGAATGATTTGGGAAAGCCCCGCAGCTACGTTTAGGACCGGTTGTCCCCAAGCAGAATTAGCAAAATAGTGTAAATCGCAAGACAGGCAATTGGCGAAACTCATGTTCTTCCAATGGACGAGATGACCATTTCGTTTCAAGAAGGAAATTCCCAATGGTGCTTCTTGGAACATATGGTCCAACACATAAGACGAGATATCCCTTTCCCAAGAGCCAATTTTCAACTTCAACCTGATAAATTCACTCACATTGCTCTCTTGAGAATAAATCGATTGCAAACTGACCGGATTACAATCTCGGATCGCGGCCTCCAGGCCCAACTTGGCCAACACAGAACGGCGGACACAGGAAATGTTGGCACCCGAGTCAATCATGGCTCGCACAGGATTCTTTCCTACCCACGCAGGAACAATCAAACGGTCAGCTTTTTCAGGAACATGGGGATCAACTCGAGAAATAAGATGCACATTGAGGTGACCCGAATTCTCCTCGATGTCGGACATAGCATCAACATCACGGTTTCGCTATAACTCACTCACACGCAACCCGTCAAAACT
The DNA here is from genome assembly GCA_003705705.2 of Blastobotrys raffinosifermentans. Classification (NCBI taxonomy): domain Eukaryota; kingdom Fungi; phylum Ascomycota; class Dipodascomycetes; order Dipodascales; family Trichomonascaceae; genus Blastobotrys; species Blastobotrys raffinosifermentans. Next base: position 1,647 of record PPJH02000078.1, on the reverse strand, counting down.
AGCAGCAAACTCTGCCATCACTTGGTTTGTCATTGCATCAGGCTCCGGCGCGAGCCCATCAGACAACTCACTTGACCCATACTGGTCAGTCGACTCAAAAAATTCTGTTTCCGTGGAGATATCCACTGCAGGAGCAGGATCACGGTACGTGCTTCGCAGTCCGGCAATAGGGTCGGAAACCAACTCAGAAGAATCCTCTACCGAAGGATAAAACACAAAATTGGAAGGTTGCTCACAGAAACTTCCGGCATAGAATCAGGGGATCATCAGACACAGTAAATCAGGAGTAGACGTAGGTACCACTCGGGAATTCAAGTTAGCGACCACGTCATCGACGTCAAGGGCGTGCGAATCATCGTCGTCATCCGAAGAGTCCGACTCGACTTCGTAACCAGAACTTCTCTGGTCGACTCTTTTCTTACGGTCAGTCACGGGATTTAGTACTGACCCTGGTCGTTTTTTGGCTGCTCCGGACAGTCGTTAACTCGATGTCCCTTCCTGCGACACAGGAAACATCGGTTTTCCTTGCGCAATTTCCTCCTCAGCTCTGGCGCCTGCCATTCGACACTGCGGGGGCTTGGAGAGCTCCAATGTCCATCGGTTCTCCTCGATAGTCCGGTGCGGTAAACTTCTTGCCCTCGTATTTGCCTGAAAATCTGCCATCGAAAATCTCAGCGATGCACATGGCATGGCGAATATCCTTCGGTTCCGCAACGTATACACTCCTTTGAACCTGTTCCTTAAGCGCATCGACGTATCTGCTGACCAAGATTTTGTTATTCTGGAATTCGGGCGGCAGGTGGCCAATCAACGGGTAAAACTCTTCATTGAACTGCACTACCGACCTAGTTTGGCGGATATGAAAGAACCTGTGGATGACATATTGCTCGTGATTCGCTGGCATGAACTCCTGTTTCAAGGCTGTCTTGAACTTAGACCAGTCCTTTTCACGGCCCTCGCGCTTATACCTGCCGACGAAGCTACTAGCTGTATCTCTAAGGAACAATGTACCGTAACGAAACTTCATCTCCTCGGAAGCGTCCACCGACGCTACCTTTAAGTACCTTTCCACGGCGGCAATCCATCCTGACAGGATGGTCGGGTCCCTCTCGCCGTTTTATCTATGAGGTTGCGGAATCTCGAGCCCGTTAAGCATCGCTACCAAGTGTAAAAGATTGGATCGGTCTGGTTCTGAATCCGGATGATATTCTGTCCCTAGACTATCACTACTATCGCTACTATCGACAAGTAACTTAAACAAGTAATCAATTCCCAAAAACTAATACTCTCAACAGAATATCTTACGGGCTCCCCGAGCTACCAAGCCGAGAGCCTAACTATATAGTTTGCATCGGTGCCCTTCGGCGGCACTTCCTAAAATGGGACCTCTTCCGCCGGAGTCTCTCGCATTCGGACTCCTTTCCTTCAATGGTTCTTGCGTCGACGATTACGTCTCTTCGCAGCTCTCTTGCATCTCATCGTCCCGGAATCCTTCTGGGATTGCACCGTTGTGTGGCTGCAGCCACCGCCACGCGGCGAGAGGCTCATGAGGCTCAAGATACTGTTAACAGAAGTCCGTTCTGTTACATTGTCAGCTACGGCCATATCCAGGTGAAAGCACGACTTCCCGTCCGATCAGTCATAGTT
>PPJH02000077.1:0-45764 GCA_003705705.2 Blastobotrys raffinosifermentans | reverse complement strand
GTACAGAAGCTTACCGCTATTGAAAAGGTGGCTGCGAAAAGTACTACCAGTTGCCCAACTAGCTTCCCATCAACAGGACATTGAAATAGTTATAGAAGGTGGTGACAGAGTCGTGTCAGCAATTAAACACCTTTTGAAAGAATGCGATGTTAGGGATCGCCAAACAATAGTACGTGGATTTTTTTGCGTAAAAATGAAAAGTCTCACACATTCTATCGCGGCAGAGTCAATTAACGCAGTCTGGATGAATGTCGCTGCTATCCTCAGTCCCCATAACACTTATGAGGCAGTTTTACTGCTGCATGTGCTTGTAAACCGCACTAGAAGTGGAACTCGATTGCTTCACGATGACATTGTAACACGTTTGGTAGTCGATGTCAACAACTACTGCAGTCGCGAATTAGGGTCGCAATTAAAAGTACCGAAACTGGTCATTGGCATCAAGCGCTCAGGACTGTACCAAAAAGCACCAGATCAGTCATTTGAACCAGGTTTCCTTGTAAAGACGTCAAAGGCTACTGAATATTTCCCAACGGTCTTGTGTGAGGTTGGTATGAGCAGCGCTGTCAGCGAAGTGATCTTTGACTGTCTATCATTTTTGGCTGGCTCGAGATGTCTGGTGGATCTGGCTTTTGGTATTGATATTGTCATTGAGAAGAGCTGTTTGACAAAAATTCGTTTGTTTACTTTTGATGCCAGCATCCAAGCGCTTGCCGAACTGGCTAAAGAAAGCTATGGTATCGCACGTGTTACCAAGAGCAAGGTTGTTAATCGACTGAGGCATCTGCGTGATCTTAGACAGCGCCTTCAGAATTCGGACAGCCCGGATGATAGGGATGATCTTGAACCTTACCTGGATTTTCAAGACTCAATCGACCTAACTATCCAAGAGCTTGAACAGTTGGAGAAGACAATAGGAGGAAGTGACACAGAAGTTACCGAAGACGACATTGTGGAAACTTGTAGAGCTGTTTTACACAACTCCATAGTCATTCACCTTGAAAAAGATGTGGGTGGAAATTTCAAAGCAACAAGGGATGGCCAACCATTTGACCGCCTAGATGTGCCTGTTGAGCCATTCCTAATGCTACGACTGGGTCGGGAGTTCCGCGATCATGTCACGCTGTCTGTCGAGGATATGAGGAGGCTGTTTTATGAGATCAAAGGCACCTACCGAGCGACCAACTTGGAGAAAATGGAATCGTTTATCCCGCTTCGTTTGACAAAAAAAGACATCTCCGGAGATTGTGATGAATTCGTGCGACTACATGAAAATGATGAAGGCTTTGATGTCAAAGCGTTCGAAAGAGGGGATCCGACAACAGTACAAAAGGTATCTCTACGACATCTGGATGACGAACGTGGGATACGACCCCTTGGGCAGGAATACCTTGCGATAATCAGGGGTGTGGAGAACTGTTCGAGAGCGCTGGTGGTAGCAGCTGCATTACATAAGTTGGTAGATCTGCACGGGGATGGTGTGCAGGAGTACGATTTGGCAAGTCTGCCACGACGACCCCATTTAAATGGAAAAGAATATTGGAATGAGTTCATGGGCATCTATCCAGATGCACCAGGCCACATACAGGAATACTTCCGTCGGATCCTGAACAATGAGGGCATCAGGAACTTTCTTGGAATTGATGAGAATAGGAGAGCATTAATCGGGGCTATTCGTAAAAGTGCATCGCTGACCGCATTTTTAGGAGGTCTGGGAGAAGATGAAAGGAACGCGCGCAATCGGCTAATTGATGTGGTTGCGGGGAATAGTGACAATTAAGTCAGGCCTTTATTAGCCACATGGACAGAACATCGTTCACTGGATCTAGAGGGCTTTTTCATCAAAACCTAGGTTTTGAATACGTCTATTTCTAGAGTCACCAATCTCTTTAGCATAACTGGGAGTGCCAATTGAGCCAGTAGAAACACTCTTCCTGACGACTGAAACTCGCTTTGGCAGTGAATTGTATCAGCCCGAAACAACACCACTACTCTCCATTGTTGTCCCAACTGGCATTACAAGTAAGAACCAGTTAAGTAGATCCACTCGCTCAATAAATATTCAAGATAAATACTAAATAATCTTTTCATAACAGAATCAATACTACACTGCTACCCCAGGTTACCGTTATATGGAAGCGTTTCACCCCAGATCTGACTCCGCTCTTTACAAAATTCGAGCACCACTAATATCTCCAAAATGGCCTAAAAGTCACATATCATTTTTTCTCAACCCCACTAAGAACTACGATTCCGCTGTTATTCAGTAAGTTGAATTGCTGTCTATTGGTGAGTCACAAGGTCATGACTCATCGCTCACTGAGATCAATAATGCTGTAACGGCCTGTAACTCCAGTTAAAATGTAAACCAGGCATCCTTGAATCAATTGTCTAGAAATCTCCCTTTTCCGATAGAATTGCCCTAGTTTACATTATCGTCCTCACTAATCCCCAGTAAACTCTCAGCGTTAACGTTCGACCCTGATCTTGAGATAGCCACTTCGTGCGGCGGTGAGCATCGACAGCGGTATTTAAAGGCGGCTAAACTCCCCACAAACACTAATGGTCCAACAGTTGAAGTTTGGGAAACAGTTAAGGGACGAGTGTTTTTCCTTCAAGGAAGGATACCTCCCCTTGAACCATGGCTCTTTTGGAATGTCTCCTGATTCGGTGTTTGAAAGACAACAGCAGATCCAGCAGGATGTGCACTCAAATAGCGACTTGTTTTACCGCTTCACGCTCTTCGACGGTTATAAGGAATCGCAGAAAATTGTAGCTCAAGAACTTGATGCGGATGTAGACAACGTTGCGTTTGTTGCCAATGCGACCACCGGAGTGAATGCGGTACTGAGATCATATCCGTTTAAAGAGGGTGACACGATTATATACTCTTCTGTGATCTATGGTGCTTGCCGAAAGACGTTGCAATTCATGCAGAATAGGTATAAGCTCAACTTGGTGGAGATTAATTTGGTATTCCCGACATTCAGTGACGATATAGTAGATGCCTTTGTTGAAAAGATGGAGAGCGCTGGAGGTTCCTGTAAAATGTGCCTCTTTGACACGCTCAGCTCAATGCCGGCATGGAAATTTCCCTGGGAAAAGCTGGTAGAGGAATGTAGAAAGCGTGGTGTGCTGTCTCTTGTTGATGGTGCCCATGGTTACGGTATTATTCCCATTTCCCTTCGCTCCACCAAACCAGACTTTTTTGTGACCAATGTTCACAAGTGGGGATACATTTCTCAGTCGTGTGCAGCATTCTACGTTGACAAGGCTCATCATCACAAGATTCATACCATGCCTATTTCGCACTCTTATCAGTTTGACGAAGACATTGATCCCGCCAACAAGTTGCACGACTTTAGTTATCGATTTACATTTGTTGGCACCTTGGACTACTCCTCTATGCTGTCCATCCCTGCTGCCAAGGAGTTTACTGATAGTCTCGGAGGATTTGAAAAGATTCGGGAATACAATAGGGAGCTGGCTGACAAAGCGTGCCAACTTGCTACAAAGAAGCTGGGCACTGAGAATATGGCTGGATCAGCCATGTTCAACGTTCGTGTTCCCCTTGATTTGCCTCAGAGTGAGCACGCCTTGGTCACAAGGTTCATCCAGGAGTGGTTGCTGTTGGAGAGAAACTGCTGTATTCCACTGTACAGCCATGGAGGGAACATTTGGGCTCGAATTTCTGCCCAGATCTATCTGGACATTGACGATATTGAAAGGGGTTTCGACTACTTACTGGAGGCAATTGAGCATTATCACCGCACGCCAAAGGATGAAATTACGTACAAATCGCTGCTCCTGTAGAATCTGTAGCACAGTTAGAACCTATTGTTATAAAAGATTATGGGGATAAATGCGTTCTCGGATGACGTTCCGAAATTCGGGCCGTTGCCGAGATTTTTCAAACCCCCGCATCCAAAATACCCCGCAGTTGAAGTTAGGTATAATGGACACGGGGGATGAGTAAAAGTTGAATCTGTAACTTTGCATCGAAATGCCCGCCAAATCACGAACGGTTAGGCCATGCCATGTCTGTAATCGTGAGTTTTTCAAAAAGGAGCATCTCACTCGGCACATGCGCACCCATACGAAAGAAAAACCTTTCATGTGTCCAGCATGCAAAAAGGCATTTGTACGCAGAGACACCCTATCCCGGCACGTAAAGTCGTGTCACTCGGATGAAAGGAAAGATTCCATAATATCGACCAGTTCTGTTTCGTCTATAGGATCGATTTGCTTGTCCGACAGCTCGAGTCCCGATTATGTGGGTAGTATTAAAGTAGAGGACCCAAATGATTGGTCATTCATCGAAAACGAAAAGTTTGATCTTCCATTTGCTCCAGTAAAAATGGGGATTGAGTTGACACAATTTCAATCTAAGCCGAATACCAGCATTCTTGAGCAATTACCTATCATTGATGAACGCCAACTGTACCGAGCTTTGGCTGATATCTCAATCACAATTCAGGGGGACCCGTTACCTTGTCCATCATTCCTCAAAACTTGTCTTGACTTATTTTTCACCCAATTCAACAGAAATTTCCCTTTAGTCCACGCTCAAACAAAAAAAGAAATGGAAAATCTCAGCGACCCTTTATTACATCTCTCCATGTGCACAATTGGCAGCCTCTTTCTTGAAAATAGGGATGGACAAGCACAAGGTAGGCAATTATTCAATCGCGTTCACGGCTGCCTGCTCAACAAATGGGGGCAGGTATTTGCCAATCGGGGTAATCTGTCCACTGGACAGGCTGCTGTTCTGCTACAGACATATGCATTACTTTCTGAGGACAGCTGCTATCTGCGATTGGCCGAATCATTTCACGGTTCAGTGATTGCCTGGGCTCGTCACGAGGGCATTGTTGATGGACAAACTCACCGAGACAGAATTAACGATGACTGGTTGCAATGGGCAAGACAAGAAGAGATTAACAGATTGGTATCGCTACTCTATCTACATGATGCCGAACTTGCTCAATTATTCCACCATGAGCCCGTTCTTCGCCACGACACCCGACGCTGCCCTGAGACTGCAATAAACTCGCTTTTCACTGCTCACACTGCGGAAGAGTGGTCGCAACATGCCCTCGAACTGAAATCGATGAGCCAAGATAACGCGATTCATTCCCTGTCGAGCAGGTTTCCCTCGTTCACCATTAATGGATGGTCAGAAATGGCCGCTTACACAATTATCGAGGGAATTGGTGCTTCTGTGAGTGAATACAGTATCATTGATGGGCTGGATGATGCCAGCATTGCTGACTTTACTAATGATCTAATAACCTGGTACAAGATATACTCTTCAAATCGTGACCAGACCAAAACAGACGGCATTTTTTTGATGGCTCTATGGCATAACATCTTCATTAGCATGTATGCAAATGTCGAGCTTCTCGAAACTGCAACTGGTAAGCACGGGCCGAAAGCGATGACGGAATCTCATTCTAAATTAGCTGAATGGGCAAACTCAGGGTTTGCTCTTCGATCTGCTATTCACTGTCTACTCATGCTAAAAACTCTTGAAAAGGCATTTGACCCTGTGGAATCCGCATTTCACCTTTCCCGTTGTCTTTTTCAGGCTGCCATTTGTTGGTACTGTTTTCAGCAGGGAGGAGAGACTGTAAACTTGCCTGAAGTACAATTGGAAGAAATATCTTGCGTCGATGCTTATGACAACAGTGTAATGCTTGACATTTACACAGATGCCTTGGATGCAGTGGGAGTGTTTTCTACCTTTGTCAGAGTGATGAAGCGCACTCAACCACGGGGAGCTCAGCGTCGATTGTCTAATATCCTGACAAAGCTTTTTGACGAGGAGACTCTTTTATTTAACGTCATTGATCAGTGGCCAGAATCATAAATCTTCGGGCCAATGCATTCATTCTAATTATTCAAATAAACACCTTTAAAGTACTGGCGAACAGAAGCAAACGAGCAATTCCGAATTGTATCTGTTAAAGAGCTTTCATAAGATCGAGACTTGTTCAATGGAATTTCTTGTCAAGTTTCTGATGCTGGCCAACCACTGGCTTGTGTGCGGATCCGTGCGGCTCATCGTGGGGCTCATATACCCCCATCGCGACGCGAATCGACAGTTTCAATCATCTACACACTTCTGTTGGGCGCTACAGGTCCAGCTGGCAGCAATGCTGAATCTCGTTTGTAAAATATAACTCGGGAGAATTGGAATCGAAAATGGCAACCCCTATGGATCTAGATTTGGAGGTTCAAGCTGAGGGTCCTATTGCCTTGGCTGTTAGATCAGCTATGACTGCTCGGGGCCCATTTAAATTCGCTGCTGATGCTGCCACAGCTCTTGAAGCGGCTCTATCTACCTCCCCTCCTATACAGCGTGATGAAAGGGGCATCTTTGGGATAGTCGAGCATGGTCTTACTTATTTTAGAGGCAATTGTTACCCTTGCCGTCACAAACGTGGACTGCATAATTCCCACCACCAATCATTTACCCCCCAATGTTTTCACCCTGATCCGCTGCAGATTGACGAACTACCTGCAACTTATGTTGAGAGTACTCTTGGCTGCCACAATTGCTTAATGCCTGTCTGTATGGCCACGCTCTTTGGAGGCACTTGTGGGAGGCAGTACCGATACGAAGTGGTTCGAATAGTCGCCGGTGTCTGTACCGCAGTGTATGGGTTTAAGGGTTGGTTATCGAAAATTGATAGTACCTTATCAAAGAATTTTACCAATGGTTCAAAGTCGCCTGCTTACGTCAAGTCTCTCTCTGCCAGTTTTGCTGAACGTACTGTTCGCTATGGTGCTCCAACAACAGTATTTGCGGCATTATTTGCAACAGCTGTGCTGGCTCTTGAATTGGCTGAAACATACCGTGTGTCCAATGAGGAGCCAGCGTTGACTTATGAGCTCTATGAGGATGCCCTTCGCGAAGCACTTAATATACCTTGTCCATGTTACACAGTTTGCAAGACCACTGGTAAAAATATTCCACGCCATCAGCTCTGGCAGTGTACAGGCTCTCAACAGGCGGCTGCAGAATGGATCCGCACCCATGCTTACGACCATAGGTTTGATCTCGACCCGTCCACGAGATTGGATGAGCCCGGAGCTCTTTGCTCGTGGTCGGGACTGCCCCAAGAGTGGTGTTGTGAAGAAATCAAATCTTCAGCGGGCAAGAATCCGCGGTACTTTGGGCATCGTCACGATCGTAGCATTGGTCTCTTTTTGCTTTTCTCATTATTATTAGTGGATGACACTAAACTACCCTGGGATGAATTTGATCCAGTATATCTTTACAAGACTGTCACTGTTGATCAAGTTACTGCTCCAAGAATCATGCTTATGGTCGTCTCTCTCATTAGAAATTTCCATCCCGACCGAATTCCCATATTTCCGGCAAAAGACCGACCTCGTGAACCTACTGGACATGGCTCTCTGGCAGCGGACAGATTCTTCTGCGGGCCAATTACAAAGTCGTCTCTGATGCGTCCAGAAAAGGCTGTTATTCCTAAACGGAGTTATCCAAAGGATGTTAAAGTGAACGCTCCAACTGGCCCAATTCTCATTCGAAAATTGCTGGCGCGCTGGAGACATCAGTGCCCAGTCTGCTTAAAACGGGGCAGAACCAACTCCTTGCACCAGGCATTCTCCAGGGAGTGCTTAGTGAGTGATGATAAAAAGGAGGAAGTAGCATCCTGGTATAAGGCCGATGTGTCGTACTGGCCTGATTCATGCGCAAATTGCAAAATGCCTGAAGAAGCCTGCTTTTCTACTTTTGTCGGTGGCAGTTGTGCGCCAAGTTATGGCTTGGAGGCCTTCCGCGTAATAGCTGGACTCTGCATCTCTGTAAATGAGTCCTGGAAACCGTCATTGGGTAAGATATACTATGAAAATGTCCTCATGTCTCAATATTTTGCAGACTTTTGCAAGGCTCGGTCGGGACCTGCACCGGGCAGTCTGAGGATCTCTGAGCGTCTAGAGAAGGGCATTGCATTCGCGCTATCTCTGGACTGCCCATGTAGGCGTACGTGCCCTATTTCTTGCTGCTGTTCAAAGTTAAATAGGGACTGGCGCCCTCATAAACTTTATGAATGCACATCTGTGTACTACGGGGTCGCTTTGTGGGTTTGTGAAAATGCCACAAAGCTGAACATTGACCTTAAATGGGGTGAGCCCTTGAACCTATTATCGTCCCTTTATACGCTGCTAGTGCTTGATCGTGATAAAAGCATGCGGTGGTATAACCAATGGCTTCGATTAGACAACCAAAAGCTTATGGAAAATCTTTCTCGGGATTTCACTATGAAGGATCCGACCTCATCAGAGGACACACTCACTCATTTGACAGCTCCGAAAATTTGTTTCCTTATTGCCAGTCTCAGCGAGGATATTCCATTGTAAATCGGTCAATAGAGAGACCATCTAATTCGACTAACGGACACTCACAATGTGGAAAACTAGGGAAACCCAAGACTACATGATTCCGAGTACTCCAACACTTTTTAAATAATTATGTTTGTACATATCGCCCATCATGAAGCCAAGTGACTAGCTGCAAAGAAATATAAGTACAAGTTAGTTTATCATTCTACAGTTATCTTAATCTTCTCTCACTAAGCATATCTGAGGGACAACTCCTTCAGTAATTCCATCGCCGTCCAACCGCTCAGCAACACACCATCCGTCATCAAAACGTCGATGAACAAATACACGATCGCCAATTCGAAGCTCCATTTCATCTTCCAGTACTGGTTTATATGGATACACTGTTCGGTACACCACCATATAGGCATTCATGAATCCACTGGAGTTGCTCCGCATTGCTGGTAAGGTCAATTGCGGTGGAAACTTTGGAGGGGTAAACGCCAAATCCTCAGTCGATAAGAGGTCAGCTCCACGAGCGTCAGGAGTGAAATGAGATTGGGCAGTAAACATTGTGTCAGGGGTGTTTACCGTGGTAGTACTAGACTCTTTAAGGCTCTCAACCTTTCGTAAGGGTGACATTTTGGCAGCATTGTCACGGGGCGTATTGGCTGCCCGCTGCATTGAACTATCCGACGTTTTGGAGGGAATGCGTAGCGGAGGAGAAGGTTTGAGCATTGATCTTAGCAGTAACTCCCGCTGCGAGGGACTGAAAAGAGGTGAACCAAGTCCAGTGACTTCATACTTTTGTAGCGGAACTCCAGTTTCAGGTATTTCATCATATCGCAACGGAGAGCCAAGTGTACGCCCTATATCGTCCCTGAGAGGCGTGCGCTTAGGAGTGAACTGTTGATGCCTCTGTGCTGACTGAAGGGTAGGAATTGATGATACTGATTCAATAGCTGACCCTTTTGGCGACTCCTTGAATGATTCTCCAGTGCGAGGGGGTTGTGGAAGCGGTTTGTTTAGCATATGATCCTTAACAACGGAAGGTAATGGAGGTACCTTGATGTGCACAGAGCCACCGCTCCTGTCACTAGTGCTCAATGGCGAAATTCTAGACACCCAGGGTTGCCGGACTGGTGACGTTTGCGAGTCACTGCTTTGTTCATAACTAGAACTGGACGCATTGTGACTACTGTGGTCTTGGTAGCTAGTCAAAGCATCACTTTGAAAACTAAATGGCATGCGAACAGAATCACGGCGGGGCCCAGGGTAAACTTGCAACGGTCTTTGCATTGGAGTAGGCGGCCGATTCTCATACATGTTCCCCGAGCGTTTTCGTGAGCGTGTAGACTGTGAGCTAGTGACTAGCCAATTTCGGTCGTACTGAGCTATTGGGGCCACAGGAGTAGCCGGAGGTGTGTCTCTGCTTTCATTCCAGTTATTTTGGCTTCCATGAACATTTTCACGGTCAGCCTGTGACGGCCTTTTTTCACGTTGGAGGCTAGGTCGGGACCCAGTTTCAACACCATTTTGAACTCCAGTTTGAACTCCAGTATGGGAGCCAGTTTGAATATCAGCGTGAGTTCCAGTTTGGGGGGCTGTCTGAGTGTCAGATTGCATACCAGATGAGATGCCAGTTTGAGTACCTTCTTCAACGGATTCTGCAAATAAATTCATTCCCGGAACAATGAGCTGGCGAGCATTGTGATGAAGAGGAGCAACATAATTACGGTACTGTGTTTGGCACTTTGGACAAAACTGGGGAATATGATGGAGTTTATGGGATTGAAAAGATCCACGAGAATGGATAGGACAGTAAGTAGGACTAGGGACTGTTGGGCTACCTTGAGAAAACGCAGGATTCTGCGGTGGAACTTCTTGGTTGTTACCATGATGATGATTGTGTGGTTGAGAGGGTTGAGAAGGTTGAGATTGAGGTTCTCTATGATGATGATGGTGATGGGTGGTATGATGATGAGGATTGTAACGACGAGCAGGAGATGAGGGCAAGGTCTGGGTCTGTACATGGCGATCATGGCGAGGGGGAGCATCATCCAGGCCATGCCAGGCCCCCTTCCATGCCGGTTGAGCCATTTGGGCCCTTTGTGCTTGAGGGCGCTGGAGCATGCGCTGGTAATGCTGAGCATAGATTGGTTTATCCAGGGGTCGAATTGTAGCCGGGGTATCGCCTGCATTCCTCCTATAGTGGCGCTTCCGCCTCTGTCGTAATATGGAGGAGTTTCCCCGTCGAAGTACATAGATGAGAGCGCCTATGGAGACGATGACCACCACCGCCACGGGAACAACAATTGCCGTGATCCAACCGGCGCTCTGAGCCATAACTACCAAACCACTAAAGCTCTATGTAAAGCAGTCATTGTTCCCAAAAAAGAAGAGGGTATTTTGCTGGCCACCACGGTACTCATGTTGCAGTGGTACTGCTGCGTGTACCACCCTGAAACGCAGATAGAGTTGCTACAATAGCGGCGAGCCAAGCTTAGGTTTGCTTACTTTTTTAGCGGCCTGACCAAAGGCCATCTCGGGCAATTGCCTGGAAAGCAGAAGACGCGTTGGAAAAGGCCTTGGAAAAGGCAGAGTTATCGCCGGACGACCCCCGCGGAGGGCCGGAAGAACCTGAAGATGATGGTCCACGGTTAGCTTCGTCTACAGCGGCCACGATCTTGTTGATATTAGTCTCTACCACCATTCCGCCTTGAATCATTTCTCCCAGCACTGTTTGCAGCACTTGCCACCCAAACACAAGGTCGAGTTCGCACACGTTTTCAAAGCATCGATCCAGCGACTCTACAAATACCTGGATGAGGTCGAGAATACCCAGCTCTGACTCTTGCTCGTCCACAATAAATACAAAATACAGAGTGGCATAGTGACGGTAGATGACTCGAATAACCTCATCCTCCATGCCTTCCAGCAGCAGAGGCGGTGGAGTCAAGAAGGAGCACTGATTGTCAGACCGAGACGACAGAATGGAATGAACCTGCTTCACCAGCAACGACTGAGTCTGGATATCTACGGGAGTGTAGAACTTTATCAGTCGAGGCAGCCCCGAATTGTTTACAATTATCACCGAATGGATCATATTACCAGCACAGCACACCAGTTAGTATTATTGTACGCCAACCACCACCGTCACCAATAATTAGGTTGGGCCTGTCGCTACCCGTGCGGCTGTACAATCAACAATTATTCCCTGCTAGTCTAAAATAATAATCCCACCACTAATGTTCCTCATCTCCGGGCCACATCGCACCCGCCCACGCATCAGCCACAGTTAATTAACTTTCGAAATCGTCCTTCATGTGCCTCTTGATATCGCCGACGAAAAGTATCCGGCCGAGCTCAATTTGTGGGGAAGCGCCGATCGTTGCCGCCGAGTCGGGATAGGTCAAGCCAAGGAGTACATCCCTTTTATGAACAGCGCACGAAGAGCAGCTACGAACCGCCAGCAAATTGGCAGCTTGCAGCTCAGGAGCTCTTCCAGCACGTAGCCATCGATGCAACGTGCTGTGACGTTTGTACAGGCAGGCCAGTCCCCAGAGCAACCGTCGGGCATCTCCACTGATTTAGCGTCCGTTCATTTGTCAATTCGCGCAGCCGTGCCCCTGGTCTCCCATCCCGGACGCGTGTTCCTTATCTCCGGATGGCTAGAGCCGCATTGAGCTGGTAGACGGTGAATTGTGCGCCAAAGGAGGCGTAAATTCGGCGGGAAAAGGAGCCAATTGACCTTGTTGGATGGTACCATCAAATCCGCACGGTTCAACATCCCTACTACACAGCTTTTCCGCCGTCAATAGCGCTTTGTACAGCCCATGGCGGTCGTCCGAGTCGGAGCCGACCCGAGCAAACCGGGGTCGTACTCGGTCCCCCTTATCATCAGTCCCCCACAAAAAAGTACCGAGGTGTCTGCATTCGGCAATGCCCGAGAACATCTCGTGGGAGCGAAGTATATAACCAGTAAGATTCCCTCCCTCGAGGGCCTTTGTTAAGGTTGCTATTGTACAATCCATTAACACAACAAAAAGATGGTTGCCCCTACCGCTTCAGTAGTTAAAGGCATTGAGCATGCCCCCATTCCTGACAGTGCTAAGAAGATCTTCACTCCAGAGGCTCTGGCATTCCTGGCCACTCTTCACCGAACGTTTGAGGGCCGACGACAGGAGCTGTTGCAGGCTCGCGTAGAGCGTCAGAAGCGAATTGACGCCGGAGAGTTGCCCGATTTCCTCCCCGAGACTCAGCATATCCGCGATGACCCCGTGTGGCAGGGAGCTCCTCCCGCTCCTGGTCTGGAGGACCGACGAGTAGAGATTACCGGACCTACTGACCGAAAGATGGTCATCAACGCTCTCAATGCTAACGTATACACTTACATGAGTGACTTTGAGGACTCGTCTGCTCCCACCTGGACCAACATGGTGGAGGGACAGGTCAACCTGTTCGACGCTGTGCGACGAGACATTTCTCTGCAGTCTAACGGAAAGTCCTACAAGCTCAACACTGACCGATCCAAGATGGCCAAGAAGGAGATTCCCACTCTGATTGTGCGACCTCGTGGATGGCATCTCGACGAGGCTCATTTCACCGTGGACGGCAAGCCCATCTCGGGAGGTCTGTTTGACTTTGGTCTGTACTTTTTCCACAACGCCCGCGAGTCCATCAAGCAGGGATTCGGACCTTACTTCTACCTGCCCAAGATGGAGTCTCACCTGGAGGCCCGTCTGTGGAACGATGTGTTCAAGGTTGCCCAGGACTGGATTGGCCTGCCTCGAGGAACCATCCGAGGAACTGTGCTGATTGAGACCATCATGGCCGTGTTTGAGATGGACGAGATTATCTACGAGCTCCGAGAGCACTCTTCCGGTCTCAACTGTGGACGATGGGATTACATCTTCTCCTACGTCAAGAAGCTGCGAAACCACAAGGAGTTTGTTCTCCCCGACCGTGGTGACGTGACCATGAAGGTGCCCTTCATGAGCGCCTACGTCAAGCTGCTCATCAAGACCTGTCACCGACGAGGTGTCCACGCCATGGGAGGTATGGCTGCCCAGATCCCCATCAAGAACGATGACAAGGCCAACAAGGTTGCCATGGAGGGCGTGTACGCTGACAAGGTGCGAGAGGCCACCGCCGGCCACGACGGTACCTGGGTCGCTCACCCCCAGCTTGCTGAGATTGCTCTGGAAGTGTTCAACAAGTACATGCCTACTCCTAACCAGATCTACAAGCGACGGGAGGACGTCAACGTTGGCGCTCGAGAGCTCCTCAACCCTTACATTCCCAACTCTGCCATCACCGAGGCCGGTATCCGAAAGAACCTGTACATTGGTCTGGGATACATGGAAGCCTGGCTCCGAGGAGTTGGTGTTGTTCCCATTAACTTCTTGATGGAGGACGCTGCTACCGCCGAGGTTTCTCGATCTCAGCTTAACCAGTGGGTCAAGCACGGTATCACCACTGCCGAGGGCAAGACTGTGACCCGCGAGTACGTGCTTGGTCTGCTCAAGGAGGAGGTTGACAAGCTGGCCAAGTCTGCTCCTGCTGGAAACAAGTACGAGGAAGCTGGACGATTCCTTGCTCCCGAGATTACCAACGAGCAGTTCAGCGACTTTTTGACCTCTCTTCTGTATCCTTCCATCCAGAATGGCTCCAAGGGTGCTGTTAAGCTCTAAGCTCTGAGTATGCATATATATATAAGTTATGAGAACATGGCTATGAATGGTTGATATTTCTGAATTTTTGACTATTATTTCTTGAATCGTTTGACTATTATTCGAATTGGTTTGACTATTATTTCTTGAATCGTCTTACCATTATTTCTTGAATCTTTTGGCTGTTATTTTCTTGAATCGTTTGAACCCGCTGTTAAATTCTGTCGTGTCACGGCTGTCTTCATCACCATGAGCAAGTATATGAAGATGGCGGTGGGAACAGGCTCCATCGTGGGCCTGGGATACCTTCTGATGAAGTATACCACTCCCACTGATGAACAGCTGATCAACGTAAGAAGTTTGCACTAGTTTTTTGTGTTTTGCTAACCGCTCAGAGCTTGTCCCCCGAGTTGCGAAAAAAGTACGAGGAACAAAAGGCCATTCGAGAGGAACAGAACAGGCTATTGTATGAAAAAGTGCACAAAAGCGCCTTGAAAAAGGCTCCTAACGACTATATGGAAGAAGTTGTGGCTGCTGAGAAGGAGATTCACAAGCAGGTGCTGGAGCGTCGCCGTAACGAAGAGTTGGACCAGGAACGACAGCGTCTCAAGAATCTTGCCCAGCAGGAAAAAGGCAATTAAGTGTTACTAGAGTCTGGCTGGTCTATGGGACTATGGGACTCTTCATTCTCACCGTCTCTACTAGGCTCTTACCTTCTCTGCCAGGCTCTTACCGTCTCTACCAGACCGTTTAGAGTCTTGTGAATAACAATGTATATAATCTGGAACTATTACTATTACTACAAAAGCTCAGCGAGAGCTCTGTAAAGCCCAAAGTAATAAACTTGTATAGCAACAGGATAGTATCAGCCATTAGAGAATGCCATTAATGTGCTGCATTGATTATTATCTACATGAAGGTCAAGATGGTCTTGAAGCTGGAGTATATTAGTATTAGTACCATTTTGCTTCCTCCCACAAGAAAGGAAGAAAGACGACACAGGCGGTCCACAGGGTGGTGAAAACCTGTAAAATGGACAGAGGAAGCTTGAGCAAACCATTGTCCAGAGCGTTAATGTACAATGCGTAAAAAGCCACCGAAAAAAAGTGATAGAACAGCAGTGCTGGTTGGTACGAAAGACCCGACAGCAGCTTGACTGGCCCATTGATGCATTCTCCTCCCAATTGGAAATATCTAAAGCATCCTCGCTGCAAAATTTTCAATTCCTCGGTGGCTCCGGCAAACAGCGAGTACAGGGCCACTGACAAGACGTTGACTACCGAACCTACGTTCTTGCGCTTCATGAAAAACACCTGCAATTCAGGCGACACAGTGTCCCAGTTGTACAGGTCAACGTCATTTTTAGAATCAAGCAAGTTAGTAAGAAGCACCGCATCGGTGAGGCCTACAGTCATGCCTCCTCCGGTCAATGGATGGCGCATGTTGAAAGCGTCTCCGAGCAGCACCAACCCTGGGGTCGCAGGCGTGGATCCTGGCATGTACTGCGAGGGCATTGTTCGAATGCGCTGGTCAGAATTTAGGGCATTTTCAAACGATTGCTGAACTTCCTTGGGCAAGAATGGCTTGACCTTGGTTCGCAGGTGCTCCTTGAGAGCTCCAGTACCGTTTGAAGGCACTGGCCCAGCAATATCACACAAAATACGGGTATCATTCTGGCCAATTTGGTAAAGGAGAATGGGCTGGTGGTTAGTTCCAATCACCACGTTACCGTGGTTAGGGGCTGGCAGGGTCAGGTCGTGCAGGATCAGTCCTGCAAAATGAGACTTGATTTCTGGGGTACTGTTGGAATAGTCCTTGCGGAACTTTGACGAAATTCCGTCGCTACACACTGTCAATGGGGCAAAGTAATGTCGCTCAAGACCATCCTTTTCTGTACATTTGACTCCCAGCACGTCTCCGCTATGGGGGTTAGTGATCATCTGTCGCACGGTAGCCTCCTTCAGAGTGACTCCTTCAGTCTCGGCGGCGGCCTTTCGCAAGTTCATGATAAACTTTCCGTGATGGAACGACTTTCCCAGCGCACGCTTTCCAGTGTCCTTATCGCTCACTGGGTAGGGGATATTGACTCGATCGCCATTGTAGTACATCTCGTATCCATACACATCGATACCATCAATTCCGTCCAAGCACTGTCGCAGTCCCAAGTCCTCCAGGGCCTTGACTCCTCCAGGCTGAAGCAGCTCTCCCACGATTCGATCAGGTTCTCGGAGATCTCGTTCCAGCAGCAGCACCTTTTTGCCCTGGCGCGCAAATCCCACGGCCACCGCCGGGCCAACCACGCCTGCTCCTACCACAATAACGTCAAATTCCCTCATAGCCAACCGAGGGTCAAGTTGCATTCTTATTTCTGGGCAGGCCACCGTATAAATAGTTGTAGCTTCTCAAAATGTAACACGTAAAGGATGACCTGACTTGATCTCTGGACCCCCTGGCAGCTTTGACGCGGCTTCGAGGAACTGAAAAATGAAAAATCTGGTGATTTGAGCCGCTTGCACGTGAACTCTGATAACGACCGTTACGAGCACCCGAGATGCTGCGATCCCACTGGCCAGACAAACCTGGCACCGCCGGATGGATCGTATGAGATAGAATGTGGGTAGATAATGTTTAGTGGCCTGTTGTGCGTTGTGCGTTTGCCATGGTCTAGAGAGTTTGCCGGCCTTTGACCTGTGTGGGGCTGCTGCCGAGGATCTCAACGGTATTCCAACTCTTTCAACGGGTTGTAAATGGTGTACGAATGGGGGAAAAGGTTACATTGAAATGGCCAACCGCTTGTGAACTCTTCATGGTCTACAATGTTTTTCTTGTTTACGAGAGAGCAATAGAACAATGAGAGTAATTGGTTGTACAGTGGGATCGATCTCGAGGGGTACAGATTATTCAGCTGTTACGTAAGCATTTAGGGGTTGGATTTTGGTTCTATGGTAGTCCAATGGACTTGAAAATAGCGCCATTATAATCTCAGGCAGGTTTTAAAGGCATCCTCTTCTTCTAGAGACAATTTGTGTTAGCGATCGAGCCCAATCATCGAAAATACCAAATTTGCTTATTAATTGCTTATGTCATTCCAGCCTATCTCGATCCTTATCAGTACTTCCTACTACTTCCTGAACAACAATCCATTACCAGTCCATATTCAATTTCGTACGAAACGAACTACTAACAAAAACATTCGTTTTGCCCAGTTTCCGCTCAGTCTCCGATTAACCCTCAGTATTTAGTGTGTAATTATTTATTCTTCCCAAATTGGCAACGCCCTCACAGCACTATAACCCTCCTCATGACCCCCGCCCCCTCACCGCCAGATCACAAGGCATTTGCACATGCCAGCTCCGTATTACCTAACCTTAATCTCATTTATATTGTGCATCACAGGTCCTCCATCCATCAACAGTCACTCCAACCAATTCTCCTCTAATCGTTCAATTCGTTCAACCGTTCAATCCTTCAATTTAGCCAATCTGGGCCCCCGTTCCTGAGTCTTGGTCACCTACCCCACAAGTCGATACGAGCTCAGCCTCCCCAATTTGGCTTGCTGACTTGCTATCTTGCGAATTATTACTATTTGGGCGGTACATGATCCCCAGTTTCCACAGGTGCCGAAGCTGAGCAAGAAATCGAATTGACCTTGCTAATTGGTGACAAGTCGACGTCGTCCAATCCCCTGTTCGCTGGCATTATAACCGTCTAACCTATCCAGCGCTCATACGCTTATCACCACGCCGCACGCACGCACTCTGTACCCGCAAAAGAGAGGCGATTGCACTTCTTTTTCTTTACTTTCATCCTGGCTTTTTTTCAATCGCAACAGTGAACAATGCCATCCGGATTCTTAAAGTCCCGCTCCAAATCTCCCCAGCCCTCATCGCCCGCGGCAGAGAACCGCGAGCTGGAAGACATTGATGAACTGGACGGAGACAGCCAGAACATCATTCTGGGCATCATCAACCAGCTTCGAATGGGGTCCGATCTATCGAGAATCACTCTGCCTACGTTTATTCTGGAGCGCAAGTCTATGTTGGAGCGCATTACTAACCAACTCCAGCATCCCGACCTGCTGCTCAACGCTCACAATGGCGAGACCCCCGTGGACAGGTTTGTTCAGGTTGTCAAGTGGTACTTGAGTGGGTGGCATATCACCCCAAAGGCCGTCAAGAAGCCTTTGAACCCCGTGCTGGGGGAGCATTTCAGCTGCTATTGGGACCTTGATGATGGTTCTCAGGCTTTCTACATTGCCGAGCAGACTTCGCACCACCCTCCTAAATCTTCCTACTTTTACATGTGCCCGGAAAACCACATCCGGGTCGACGGAACCCTGGTCCCAAAGTCCAAATTCCTTGGAAACTCGGCCGCTTCCATGATGGAAGGTGTAGGCTACCTCAAGTTCCTCGACAAGGTGGATAAGAATGGCAATGTCGAAACCTACGAGCTCACTCAGCCTAACATGTACGCTCGTGGAATCTTAATTGGAACCCTAAAGTATGAAATGGGTGATCACTCTTACATCAAGTGCCCCGGTAACGATTTGGTAGCTGACATTGAGTTCAAGACCAAGGGATTCCTGTCGGGAACTTACAATCAGATTAGTGGTGAAATCAAGGAGCAGTCCACCGGCAAGGTCCTGTACGAAATCTCTGGCAAATGGACTGATGTCATGGAAATCAAAGATGTCAAGACTGGCAAAAAGTCGGTCTTTTTTGACGCTACTGACGCAAAGCCCATGCTTCCCAAGGTTCGACCTTTGGAGGAACAGGGCGAATTTGAATCTAGACGTTTGTGGAAGAAGGTCACTGATGCCCTCAGTAACCGAGACCACACCGTGGCTACTGATGAAAAGTTTGCCATAGAAGATCGCCAGCGCAAGGAGGCTCGTCGGCGAGAAGAGGAAGGAGTAGAGTTCCATCCAAAGCTATTCAAGCCGGTAGATTCTCCTTTGGAATATGAACTTTACAAGACAATTGATGGCACTACTCCCCAGGAGCAGGTTAAGCAGATTTGCTCAATTGCCCCTATACTTCCTGGACAGCCCTTCCACGAACAGTTCCACATACCTGCTCACAAGAAAGCTAATGGTGTGGACGAACAATCTCCTTTGAATAATACTCAGGACTTGGCAAAGTCTCTTCCTGCCGATACCACTCGAAAGGAAGAAGATGAGGATGATAATGATGAGTTCGTGGACGCTAGTGGTTAATTTTGTGGTACTCTAATAGATGACTTGGATTTACATATTCTTTCAATTGCTATTTATTAAAACCTATAACTTTCTAATTATCCCCTTCCTTAGGTAAACTTCCAGATCTCTCGGAATCGAAAGTGAATTAGATCGTCCCACGTCTGCTTCATGTTCTGAATGTTTTCCTTCATGGTCTTGGACGTTGGTCGCTGGAAAATTTCGTTAATCTGTTCCAAAGTAAGTCCTTTTGTCTCGGGCATAAAGAACATTAGAAGAATGGTTCCCAGAGTGAAAATACCACAATAAAATCCTGCAAACACTCCCGTCGACGTCATGGCAGCAGACATTTGTTGAAATGGATATGTGGTGACAAATGTTCCCGTCCAATTACAGAATGATGCCAGACTCATGCCGTAACTTCGAAGATATGTAGGATACACCTCAGACGCAAACAAGTATGCACCAGGGCCCAATCCTGGAGACCAGAAAACAGTATAGGTAATCATTCCCCAAAAATATATTCCAAGTCTTAATCCAAACTGAGTTGGCAAGAATGAAAATCCAGTAATCAGCAGACCTGCGAACACTCCAGGAGCTAGTGAAAGTGTTAGTGTACGACGTCCAAGTCTGTCCATTAAATAAATTGCAGGAATGGTCGACAGGAACATGACTCCTCCACCTACCAAACTGGTGTACACAGCATTCTGATCACTCAGTCCAGCCTGTTCCACCAAGGACGCTTGATAGTACTCAATTGAATTCACTCCAGACATTTGCTGACATAGCAAACTGAATGTAACCGCAATCAGTACTGCTCGTCGACAACGTGGTCTGGTGATCAGATCAAGAGCTACCCATCTCTTTTGACTCATCTCCTGCTCGTACAACAAAGTCCGTTCCATGATGAAAAACTCTCTCCTTTCCTCAATTGTCTCAAATCCACGGGCATGCTTCCAAGTGTGAAAGGAGTCCAACTTTCGGCCCCGTTTCATGAGCCATCTGGTGGATTCCGGAAGGGTAAGCATTCCTACCAGCAGAATGGTGGAAAATAACAATGAGCTTCCTAGGACATATCGCCAACTTCCAGGAAGGCTATTGAAAATTGCAGCAATGACATATCCACACATTACTCCAAATGCCACCATAACCTGGTACAAGGAAACAAGACCTCCTCTCCATTTCACAGCACAATTCTCAGAAACATACGCTGGTACCGTTCCGGACAGCAGTCCTAGAGCAATTCCCAGCACTACTCGGCCTGCAATCATGACGCCAAAGTTCTGTGCTGCCGCCTGGAGAATTCCTCCAGCGGTAAAAATCAGAGAAGAAATAATAATTGCCCATTTACGGCCAAATATATCGTTAGTGGGCATCAGGATTAGAGCTCCGAACATTGCACCCAATGGGGTAAATCCTACAACCATGGACATTTGGTGTTCGTCCAAATTTAGGTCGTTAGGAATATACAAAGCTGCTCCACTGATCAGACTTTGGTCTACTCCGAACAGTAATCCTCCCACCGAGGCCAGCGCAGCCAGATACCAAATGAAGACTTCGGGTCTTTTTAGAAACCTGGCCGCAAAAAAGGGACGTTTTCCCGACGCGATCAGCTCATTGTCCAATTCTGTAATCTCTTGGTCAATTCTGACGTCGTCGACTTCAAACAGTTCCCCTTCATCTATTTGCACTACAAAGGGGCCGTCATCGGCCACCTTTTCCCAATGTTCGTGGTCTGCCTTGCCAGTAAGATTTGACATTGAGTTTTCAATAGATTGCCAACTTTTGCACAAAAATTGCCCTTGAAATATAAGTATTTTAACTACCCCTCAACCCCGGACGGTCTCCACAATCACACCCTCCGTGGGGTGATAAAGGTCCGACATCTCTGGAGTCCTAAGATAAGCTCTTGTCGGTAGTTTTTGACAAGCAATTATCGGCATGGATACTTATATTCAATCTATATAGTCTATTTATTAAGCTCTTCCTAGCTAAGAGCTTTTGTTTGTCTTGTTAATTGTATCTCCAGCACCATAGTGCTCCAGATGGGCGCCTATGGTCCGAACCAGGATCTGCACGGATTGATGAGGTCCGGCCGTAATACGGTTAAGCACGACCCCTCTCTCGGAAATCGCGGACGTTATTGAACTAAATGAACTAAAGGATGGTATAGTGGTGCTAAATAGTTGTGTTGAGCTTTGCAAGTTCGTCTCGACGGTGGGCGTTACCTATGAGAGCGAAATTTCACTTGTAATTCTTACTGCGACCTAACCCATTCAAACCATACTGTAAGTTGCGGTTCTAGAACATAATTCTGGTCAATTAATGCGCAGAATCAATTGATTACATATAAAAAGTTTTGACTACTTAAATAATACTAACACTTGAGACCGGTCAAGCTTATAGGTTACTCCAGTTCGAGAGGGTGGTCAGCCAAGAACTCCTCAATATTATGAGGCTTGCTCAATGGTACAGTTTGACCCTGCTCAATCAAATCCTCGGTTCGAGGTCCAATGAATCCAAACTCCTCGTAGTTCTTGAACATCAAGATCATTTCCTGACGCATTTCCTCAGGGGCATTGGGCAAGTACTCGTTCTCAGGAAGCTGCTTGTAAACAACCTTCTTACCAGTAGCCTTGGACATTGCGTTGGCAGCATCATTGAGACTGTACATTCCTCCTACGGCCACACTCGACTTTCCTTCCAGCTTGTCGGGGTTAGCTAGAATGGCAGCCACGTAATTTCCCATCTCATGTTCGATATCAGCCATGGGAATCTTTGCCTCTCCCGAGATACAGTTTACAAACTGGTAAGTCCCGTCTCCCTGGGGCTTTGGTCTCATAGAGGTGAGGAAGTTCTGGAAGAAAAATCCTGGCCACACAAACGAGCTCTTGACATTAAGAGATCGCACGTACTTTTCAATGTCGGCCTTGTCATCCATATGAGGGACGGGGTACTTTCCTCCCGAGATCTCGTTTGAACTAGGAAGAGTACTGAAGATGAAATAGCCAACACCGGCATTTACAGCAGCATCAGCAATTGCCTTTCCCTGAGCAAACTCCACTCCAGCCTTTGGAACAAGCATTGTCATGGCAAACAGGTAATCAGCTCCCTTGAGAGACTCTTGAAGACCCTGGGGATCGTTGGAATCGCCCTTGACGACCTCGCATCCCAAGCTGGCTAGCTGGGCAGCGGCAGGCTTTGCAGGATCTCGCACAATGGCTCGTACCTTGTACTTGCCTGGCAGGTCCTTAAGCACTCTTCTGATCACAGAGCCTCCCTGGTTGCCAGTGGCCCCAATTACTGCTAAAACCTTTGACATCTTTGTTTCGAGATCAATGAACAGATGCAAGCCATCCTGCTTTTAAATAGGTTCAGCAGCAAGCAGCAAAGTTGGGCGAGCCGCACGTCCTGTACGTCCTGTATGTGCTGCACGCCTCTAAACCTTAGTCATGGTTACCAAGTGGCGATGAAGCAGTGAGATGAACATCACTGCACTTACAGTCGGTCCGACCGTTATCTGGCCATTTTTTCTTAGATTGAGTGAGCTGCTAATCAGCTGCTAATCCACATTGTGCTATTCAATTAGCTGTCCCAGTGATATACTAAAGAAAGTCGCTAAAGAAATATATTTTGGGGAGCGGCTTGTGAGCTTATGCAAGACAATTAGCCTGTATGTCTCAACCCCGGATTTTCAGCCTGGCTAAAGCTGTGTGACAATTTGATGTTTGTCAGACTGTCAAAGAGTTCAGCTGTACTCCTGATGTATTGGTGATCGTATAATGTCTGATACGAGATAGCGGAATTGGTGTACCTTGATGCGGCATGTGTCTACGGCATCTTCCCCGGACCCCGGACTATTATACCCCACTTTTATAGCTTTTTAGCGAACGATGAAACAGCAACGAGAGCCGAAGGCCCACTGTAACCATCCTTATCATGCCAGTGTACCATCAATGTAATCAATACCGCTGGTAATTGTGGACATTCTGGAAAAATAACGCTAGGCGGAGAAGTTCATATGTGGGGTGATATGGGGAGTGATATGAAGAGCCCTTTCTCGTTTGAGCAAAACCCGTAGTGCGCGGTATGTTTAGTATAGCTATGCGCCAGACGGCACCATTAGACAGACCCATTCTGGCCAAGGAGAGGAAAGCGCCGAAGTGGGGTGACGGGATGTTACAATCAACCCCCCCTTTCAAGCTATAAATCTATCCCGTGCCATACATTGGCAGGAGGAGCCAGATAAGAATATGCCAGACGTTATAATTGAGGAGGTCGTGGATGATGGGGGAGTGAGACGCGAGAAGGACGATATTAGAGATCATTGTCGTGAGGTCACCAGTGAGATCACTGCTGAACAACTTGATATCATTGCTCCGAATGGAGAGCATGAGTATGCCCTGGAAAAGATAGGCTCACTTAGTGAGCAAGAGGCAATTGATATTATTATTCAGGGTATTAAGGACCATGAGAATGACTGGAACTTTCCTAGCGACATGAAGGAGCGCATGACCAGGCTACTGGAGGGACCAAAAGCGTATGGTCCCGATTATGACCGTGACCTGCGAATAGATGCCTATCTTTTGCGCTATTCTTCTCCTTATCCTGAAGTACGATCGGTTACTGAACCCATTGATGATCCTAACATTCCTGTCGAAACGGCAAGGGCCTACTTTTTGGGTATTGCCTGGGCCGTGATCGGAACTTTTGTGAGTACATTTTTTAATTCCCGATTCCCTGCAATATCTCTTAGCAGTAGTGTGATTCAAATTTTACTCTATCCCTGCGCAAAGGTATTGGAGTTTGTTCTGCCTGACTGGGGTATCACAATCAGAGGAAAGCGGCATAGTTTGAACCCGGGGCCATGGACATTTAAGGAGCAAATGTTTGCAACAATTACCTATAACGTGGCCATCTACACCACAAATACCTATGTGATGGTTCTAGTGCAGCGTGTGTTTTACAAATCCAGCTTTGTCAACTATGGATACCAGGTTTTCTTGACACTGTTTGTGCAATGCTTTGGCATGGGATTTGCTGGTATCCTTCGTCGATTCTCTGTGTATCCAGTACGGGCAATCTGGCCGTACTGCCTACCAACAATTGCTATGAATAGAGCTCTTCTCAAGCCAGAGAAAAAGGAGGTGATCAATGGCTGGAAGGTGTCCCGGTTCAGGTTCTTTTACATCGCCTTTGGGGGTATGTTCTTGTACTACTGGCTACCAGGGTACTTGTTTACTGCTCTCAGTGCATTCAACTGGACTACGTGGATCAGTCCGAACAATTTCAACCTTGCCGCTATCACGGGCTCTCAAAGTGGCTTGGGATTCAACCCATGGACCACCTTTGACTGGAATGTGGCTACCTCCTCTTACCAAGCTCTGTCCATCCCATTCTTTAGTACAACCCACATGTACATTGGAGCCATTATTGGTGGGCTCATCATTGTTGGCATGTATTACAAGAATATTTACTGGACGTCGTACCTGCCCATCAATTCGTCTAGTGCATTTGCAAACGACGCTACTCCATATGATGTGACCAAAGTGGTGGAGAATAATCAGCTAGATGAAAAGTTGTACCAAGAGTATTCCCCACCGTTCTATTCTGCCGGATACCTACTTACCTTGGGTGCCAATTTTGCCTTTTACCCAATGTTCTTCCTGTATGTAATGGGAAATCAGTGGGTCATCATCAAACAGGCTTACATTGATTTTTACAGAGGTATCCGATATGGAAAGGGTAATTTTGAGGGAAAACTGGACTATCACAGTCGCAACATTGCAAGGTACAAGGAGGTTCCTGACTGGTGGTTTCTTCTTATTCTGTTGATATGCATTGTCTTGTCCATTATTTTCGTGCACGTTTACCCAATGGATACACCCACTTGGCTAATTTTCCTGGTTGTTGGAATTAGTATTCTTTTTATGGTTCCTCAAACTGTTCTGCAGTCAACCACCGGTACCAATTTGTCTCTGAGCACTCTTTTACAGGTATTTACTGGATACCTTCTCCCTAACAACCCTCAGGCATTTTTATTCTCTAATGCCCTTGGAGGATGGGCAATTGTTGGGTATTCGGAGAACTATGTTATGGATCAGAAGATGGCTCATTATACTGGAATTGCTCCTCGAGCGGTGTTCAGGTCCCAACTGTCGGCAATTATCATTACAATCTTTGTTGCTGTATCTACTGAGGATTGGGTCCTAAACAATGTACCTGGACTCTGTACTGCTGATCAGCCATCACGATTCACGTGTGCTGGTGACGGCCAGCCCTTGTACGCTAATTCACTGATGTGGGGATTGCTAGGATCGAAAAGAGTGTTTGGAGCTCTGTATCCAAACCTGAAGTGGGGTTTCCTGGTCGGATTTGTAGCATCTGTTTTCTTCCTAGTCTTGGAAAGAGTTGGGCCAATGGTGGGACAAAAGCTGAGACTGCGGGCCATGGCAAAGTATAGTCCAGAAAAGTACGCCAAGTTTGAAAAGTACTTTTACAAGCCCCTATCTTTGACCCAACATTTCAATCCGGTACTGCTACTACAAGGGTTGGAGCATTGGGCTCCATCCAACTTGGCATATAAGACCCCAGGATTCTATCTGTCTGTGATCTTCATGTTCTTTATCCGAAGACGATACATGGCATGGTGGCAGAAGTACAATTACGTACTATCTGCAGCACTCACAGCGGGAGTAGCGTTTGCTGCTCTTATCATTTACTTTTCCACCCAGTACCATCCCAAGCCATTGAATTGGTGGGGAAACACCGTCTCGTCAGCTGGATTAGATGGTGCTGGTGTAGGAAGACTGCCATTACCGGACAGAGGATACTTTGGTCCCGAAAAGGGTTCATTTCCTTAGCTAACTTATTCTAGTCTGAAGAGATTTCAAATTATTCTAATGCATTATGATTTGGTAGTGGTCTATATTATGGGTGATCAATCCGGAGATTGTCTAGATCTAGTATGGTTAGCTTGCAGCGGCGACTAATTTTGAGTATAGCTCCGCTATGCTGCTCTCTTGGGCCGCCCACGTTGAAGAATCAATGGCTGCTCCGGGGTTAAAGATGGACTCTCTCGGGAGCCCTAACCGAACGTAGCCAAGGGGGCGCGTATTCATATGGGCCAACACTGCGGTCAATTGCTGGGCGACCGAGTGACCTCCTCCGCCTCCATAAGTCACCAACATTATAGGCTTGTTGGTCCACTCATTATATAGGTGGTCGAGGGCATTCTTGATACTGGCCGGATAGCCTCCGTTGTACTCCGGAACCACCATCACAAACGCATCGTGAGAAAGAATCTCTCGAGACCACTTGCGGGTCAGTTCGGTACTGTATCCGTCCGTGCTTGTGATCCGCTTTGGCACAACAGGTTCCGACATGATAGGAAGATTCCATTCTGCCAAATCTACTGACTTTACGGTAGCGGATGCCTTTGCCTTTTTGATCGCTTGAAGCACAAATTTGGCCACGCCCTCTCCCGCGCGAGGAGCCCGCTGGCTGGCAATAATAACTCCTATACTGACCATGTTGAATAAATGGTAGAAATGTTATCTATATGCAGAGCTCCTTTGCCCATATTTATATCTCAGCGTCTACATGCTTACCAAGCTTTTATAAGACACTCGAGGAACTTCTGTCGGGTTCCCGAGATGACTCGAACATGATTCATATCTGCAGCGTAACACGAAGATGTGATCTCGTTTGGGTCTGTGATAGTTAAAGTAGTGTTAGTCTCATCAAGAATGACGTGATCTGATGCACGAACTTTGATGTACGAAGCTTCTTGTGCATTATAGCTCTCGGGCATCCGTAGAGGTATTATCGTCATGTCATTAATCATTATGTGCTTCCAGTTGTGGAAGATAGGGAAGTCTATGGATACCTTTGCTGGCCATGATCTTCTGTAGATGCAATGCTTGCTCGGGCTTGCCAATAACGCTGTAAAAGAGAATTAGAGGTTCTAGCATTCGGCGGGTCAGGGGAATACTGTATCTGGCGCAAGCTTGTAGAATTTCGGTCACCAACAGTTTGTCCCTGGTGACAATGGCAGTGGACATGATGGTGAACATTGTGTCCTCATTGGGGAAGACGTCTTGTCGCTGCATGGCTTCCCGATAGAATCGAACTGCCTCAGCTCGCCGTCCTCTCCGGGAAAGACCCTTGAGCACAATGTTGAACAGGAGTGTTTTAATGGAATCCGAGACTGCTCCATCTTGGCGCGCCCGTTCGTATGCTTTGTGGACAGTTCTGAGCTTCTTTTTGGAATTTCTGACCGCCCGGCAGAATTGAGGAATGTCGGTCAATCGCACTTCAGACGCACTCTGCCCCAGCCTATCGATGAGTTCCAGAGCAGGCTTGAGCTGTCTTGCGACCACATGAGCTTCAATTAAGGGGACCATTGCAGTTCCGCTAGTGTTAACTACCTGGCCGGTGGCCTCTAGTCGTTGACAGTGTCGCAAGAATGCCCACCGCACTAAGTTATATCCACCATTCTGGCTAGCGACGTCCATAATTCGCTTGTATGTACCGTCGTCGAGAACAATGGACCCTGGAATGATTGCTGCTTTAAATGCCCATTTCAAGGAAGCGTAATGGCGCTCTTGGGCAGCATAAGAAATAAACATTCCCCACGACCGCGCAAACAAAGTTCGACGTGAGTGGTATACATAGTGCATGACCTCCAAGGCAAAGTCCATCTCCCGCAACTGCAATAATGCCACCAGAATGACCTCACAGACGTCTCCGGACAGTTTAACTTCGAGGGCAGTGCTTTCCCGCAGCAGGTCCACCATCTGCTCAATCTCCCCTACGCCTAGGAGCAGTCGAAGACGGTGCTCGACTAGTTTGGCGTCTGTGCTTGCCTTTGTGTAATGCTTGTCGATGGCATGGGAATACTTCCACACCAGAACGGGGTTGTTAATGCGAGTCATGATTCCATATAGAACTTCTTCCAGCCACTGGTCCGGTTGACTGAGCCGGGTCTGGCGCCGAAGAATGCTCTGTTCAAATAAATGCAATGCTAATTCACCGTGTAACGTCGAGGGCTGCTTCATGTCCCCAATGCATAGTAACATTTCTTCGAATATCGGCCTGGACGCAGTGTCCATGTGCTCTCGTAGTACCCTATACCCAATGGATAACGCCTTCATATGCCGTCCTTTAGACCTCATGAGCGCTATGTGTGCAAAGAACTTTCGCTTGTCTTTAACGTACATTGTTGCCCAACGACTGGGCCATTGTTTGTCGCGGCCATCGACTGCCTCTGTTTCTACGGTCTCAGTTCCCACGGCCGTGTCGACTGCGCTCTTGTCGCCGTTCCTGACAAAGTTGACCGCCGCCGTCGTCGACTGCCATCTCCACCCTAGCGAGCGGATGGCTGCCCGTCTCAACATGGGCCTGTCAATGCAAAAAAATATCACCAACTGGTTCAGGGAGTTCTGAAAAATGGGCCTATTTTCGTTCGGTCGGTTCTCGAGCCGCACCTCCGCCGTTCGCGAGGTCGAGGACGGTGAAAAATGAAAAATTCAACCTCTGGATACCCTCGACCGCAACATGCTTCGACACGTAGTGAGGACAGGAGGTGCGCGATTAGGGCTGGCGGCCGTGGGACGGCCTTTGGCCAGGCCCTCTCGACTGGGATCCGTCCAGTTGGGAGCGCCCGCGGCATCGATTGTGGGATACAACGGAATTCGATTCAACTCCACCGCCAACAGCGCCAGCACTGGCAGCCAGTTTTCCACGGAAATTGGAGCAGTAACAAACTCTGCTAGCGACGCTGCTAGCAACGCTGTGGCAGGAGCAGCTTCTCAGGTGGCCGACGTGGCCCAGGCTGCTGGCCAGGCTGTCCAGGCAGTTGGCCCGGATCAGGTGGGATACTTTCAGTCTATTGGCCTCGCCCAGAGCTGGTGGTGGCCTCCTGACTTTTTCCACCACGTTTTCGAGCTCACTCACGTATACACAGGCCTGCCATGGTGGGCTACTATTGCTGTGGTGACTGTTGGAATGCGAGCTCTGATGCTGCCAATGTACATTAAGGGAGCGGACGCTACTGCCAAAATGGCAAAGATCCAGCCCGAGCTCAACAACATTCTGGAGCAGTACCAAAAGTCCAAGGACCCCATTGAGGGCCAGAAGGCTCTGCTGCGACGACGAAGTCTCATGAAGGAGCACAACATCAAGACCCGACACATGTTCGCACCCATGCTGTCGGCACCCTTCTTCATTGGAGTGTTTGCGGGACTCAATCGCATGTCCGCAGTGCCTGTGGCCGATCTAGTGGACCAGGGAGTGCTGTGGTTCTCCAACTTGGCCATCCCTGACCCCTACTTGGGACTGCAGATTGGAACTGCCATCATTTACTCGCTGACCATGAAGATGGGAGGAGAGATGGGCGGTGGAGCTGGCAGCCCAGCTATGGGAGCCATGCGAAAGATCATGCCTTGGCTGCCGTTTATCGCCATCCCTGTTATGATGAAGGTTCCTGCTGCCACCTGTCTGTACTTTGCGTACAACGGAGTGCTGTCGCTGCTGCAGACATTGGCGTTCAAGTCTACCACTTTCCGTAACATGGTTGGCATGGCCCCTGTGGTCAAGCCCCAGCCAAACGCAAACACTCCCACCAGCACCGTGGACGCTTTCAAGAAGATGTACGAGAATATCAAGGAAAAGGCCGAGGACCAGGCCCGTAAGAACAAGGAGGAGGCCGAGCGCATTGCTGCCGCCAAAGCTCACGATGCCAGCGTCAAGTCTCGACAGTTTGTGCAGATGGGCAAGAAATCTAGAAAGCCAAAGGCCTAATGTAAATAGATAACGGACTAATAGCATTGTCAAATGTAGTATGTGAACGAGCGAAGCGAGAGAACATAATACGAATTTCCTGTCCGCTCACTGTGAACGAGCGAAGCGAGTGAACATGATACTAATTTCTGTCTTGTCATGGACATGGACATGTTCTGTTCATCTGTTAATTCTGTTAATTCTGTTAATTCTGTTAATTCTGTTAATTCTGTTAATTCTGTTCATTCTGTTCATTCTGTTCATTCTGTTAATTCTATTCATTCTGTTAATTCTGTTAATTCTGTTCATGTTCATGATT
This sequence comes from Blastobotrys raffinosifermentans, assembly GCA_003705705.2. Lineage (NCBI taxonomy): Eukaryota > Fungi > Ascomycota > Dipodascomycetes > Dipodascales > Trichomonascaceae > Blastobotrys > Blastobotrys raffinosifermentans. The sequence goes on along the minus strand of PPJH02000077.1, from coordinate 15,448 downwards.
ATCGCGTCAAAATCCCTGAGAAGGTAGGCACCTACAGTCCATACCTTGGTTCTATGGAGCCTTCTACCTGATCCCTCTGGGACGTTCTGCCTGATCCCTCTGGGCGTTCTGCTCCTGATTATAGAGACCACTTCGTAATCAGTCGCTTCGCTCCTGATTACTAGCGCCCCTGATTAGATCAGTTAGTCTCAAATCAAGCATTTCCTCCGCCCGTTTAATAAACTCCGCTGCTTGGTCTTCGTCCTGGTCCTCGTACACCTGAATCGATGCTACTGATGACCCTGGAACTACTCGAAAATTGTCGTCGTCCAGCACAACTACAGTGCCACTGACCGGATCTATATTAAACAATCGCCCTTCTAAAGGGGCCGCGTTAACGTGAGCGGCGAAATTGATCAAGATTTCATATCCTCTCCTGGCCTCGACCTGCTCGAGGTCCATTGTGTCGCCGGCTACGATCCGACACCTACCGCCACACTTTTAGTGTCCGTCTAATCAGTGATCAGTGATCCACAACAGGGCAACATTGTTGGCAACGTTGTTGGTATAGTTCACACACTCCATCATGGGCAACTCATCGTCAGCAGAGGCCGGCGAGGGAGGACGGAGGTCTCATAGAAAGACCCCTTCGCAATCTCGCGATGTGACCGCCCCTTCTTCCCCGGCAGGCATCACAAAGTCTCACCAAACCAAGAACAATCACCATCGAGCTCCCCGCGCGGGAGAACCTGGAACGTTCCCTACACCTGCCACCACTACCACAGTGACTACGACTAATATAGTGCCAGGCATCCCGTCCTCTGGCCACGGGGGGCGCTCTGGACGCCCTGGGCATACTGAACATGCTGAACACGCTGAACACGCTGAACATGCAGAACACACTGAACACGCTGAACACGCTGAACACGCTGAACATGCTGAACACACTGAACATGCTGAACACGCTGAACATACTGAGCACGCTGAACACGCTGAGCACGCTGAGTATGTGGAACATAGCGGCCATGTAGAATCTGTTGGCCAAGTTCCTGGAGTCCCTCAGCAGTACGTAGACAGTAGTCACCCCATGGATACCGACGTGCCAGAATCAGTGCCGGTACGGCCTCAGTTTTTGCGATCCAAGAGCGCAATTGTTCTGGATACTGAGCTGGAGAATGAATTAGAAGAAGAGTTGGAGCGCATGAAGCTGGCGTCGAATCATGATCCCGGCCTGCGGCCGCTGTCGAGAGCAAACTCTGGCGAAGAGATTGATCTTACCGATAAGCACACTGAAGAGCCCAGCGTTCCCACGCTCATTTCATGGAAGCAGGGCGGAAACCGAGTATACGTGACTGGATCGTTCACCGGGTGGAGACAAATGATCAAACTCAACAAGCAGGAGAATCGGGAGTTTGTCACCGTGTTGGATTTGGCCAAGGGCACCCATCGAATGCGGTTTTTAGTGGATGGCGAATTCCGGTGCTCTGACTACCTTCCTACCGCCACAGATTCAATGGGTAATCTGGTCAATTATATTGAGATTGGAGATATTAATGATTTGACCACCACTACGGTGTCGGGAGAACAGGTCGTCGACTCTGCCCACCTCATTGAAAAGGAAGGGTCGGACTATTTTGATGGAAAGTACGAGCGGGTCCAGGACGAGGAGTTAGAAGGCAAGCTGCCTGAGCTGGAATATTGTGGCGAGATTCCCGAGGTGTTCACCAATCCAGAGCTCATGGATCAATTGGTAGCTTCTGACTTTGCTTCTCCTCCTCACTTGCCTCCTCATCTTGAAGGAGTAATTCTCAATTCAGACTCCACCGAGAAGGACAATACTAGTGTGTTGCCAATTCCTAACCATGTGGTGCTCAACCATCTGGCCACCACATCTATTAAGCACAATGTTCTGGCAGTTGCATCCATTTCCCGCTACTCTAGAAAGTACGTGACCCAGGTCTTGTATGCTCCATTATAACTAACGACTGGCCTTAATCTATACTTTTTATTGTCTACTATGTGTGGTTGTACATAGAATTATTGTTACTGGTCTACTGGTCATAACGACTGTGGCTTTAATCTGTTTGTTACTGTTCATATGAGTAGGTTCGCCCAGATGTCAATTCCCACTGCTTGGTCTACGACTGTGGCCCTGGATCTAGCTTTTCATTGTCTATGTGGGTTGTAGAATTATTGTTATTTGAGTAGGTTCGCCCAGATATCAATTCCACGCACTGCCCTGTCTACTGGTTCGTAGGACACTGATACTCTGAATCCGTTGCGGTCTCCTATAGTTTGCTCATCATCAGCTACCAAAAAGTCGTCCTCGGGAGCCAAAATGAGGCCATGCTGTTTTGCCTTTTTGGCTACTTCAATTGCCTTGACACCGGGAATGGTTACCCACAGAAAGTACCCTCCGTGGCCTCCCTGGACCTTCGCTTGCGGTATCCTTGCTTGCAGCTCCTTCTTAACCTGCTCCGCTCTCTCCCCGTAGACTTTACACAGATTGGCAATGACCTTGTTTATAGTGCCATCCTTGATGATCTCTCCTACCACCATTGTGTTCATGTGTGCAGGAGTGCCGCCTGACTTTGTAGCGCCAGCCTGAGAGAGCTGAGTGGCCAGCGCAGGAGTGGCAGTCTCGTGCCATCCTACTCTTAGTCCGGGCCCCAGCAGTTTGGAAAAGGTGCAATTGGACACCACGTTTCCGTGCTTGTTAGTATCTTCCCAGATGCGGTCAATTGTGACCAGTCTAGGTGGAGTAGCTTCTAATGGATCGTACTTTAGCAGATCGTACACATCATCACATAGGATCACCATATCGTGCTTGCGGGCCAGCTGAATGAGTCGCTTGCGCACTTCCATTGGCATTGTCGACCCTCTAGGATTGGAAAAGGTAGGAACACAGTACAATACATACTTGTACACCTTGCGAGAGGACTCATCACCACCAATGGTATCGTATACCTTTTGCAGGCCTCCCGATTCATCAGGTAGCGAATCATAGTACTGCAATTTCTTCTCCAATAGGTCTACATCGACCCCTGACTCGAATTTTTCAGGAATGGCCGTCAACTTGCCCTTGAACCCGGCGTCCTCAAACACCTTGTTGATCAAAAAATACGTCGGAGACACCACAAACGCTCGGCGCGTGTACCCAGTGTGAGGGCAAGTGGCCTGCTGCAGCACCATCTGGGCTCCAAACGATGCTCCGTTGGTGAGATTGATACAGTCATGATGAGGCACGTTGTACGCAGTTTCGCCATGAGCTTTATTCGACCATTGCGCAATCAGCTTTCGTACATTCTCAGCACCAGGATCACTTCCATAAGTAAGCGGATGTCTTATTTCATCGTCGTCGTCCCCGGGGCGACTCTGCGGAGACAGCAGCTTGTGGCATCCCTCCAGCACCTCAGTTCTCGCCAGCAGCGACTCGGTAGGATGTCCTCGAAACAGGTTAACAGGTGGCTTGCCCTCCGACATATTTCGTGGTGAGTTATGATAGCAGTTAAATATAAACTAAGAAAAGCATTACCTTAAATATGTACCGAGTTGATGCGCTCCCCGGACACTTTCGCTAGGACTTGCCGTCCCAGTGCTTGGACTTCATGGCGGACGCTGCGGTGGGGACGGCAACTCGGAGCGGGAACCCCCGGTCCTTTGAGCCGCCCGCGGCTCCAGGGGACGATGGTCCGGGGGACTTGACATTAGGGCCTAAGTTTTCCTTTTCGATGCGAGAGATGGCCCGTTTGTTCATGCCCAGGACGGGGGAGTGCTTTGATGATTGGTTGGACCGCCTCAATTCGCCCTTGACGCCGAATTTCTTGCTTCGGGCCTTGATCAATTGCGGCGGTGTCATTCCAGGGTTGTCCATGATGGAGTTCACGGTGCTGTCAACAGTGCTGTCCTGGGTGCTGTCCTGGGTGCTGTTCATAGTTCTGTCCATGGAACCGTCCATAGAGGCATCGGGGGTATCTTTCTCTTCAGCACTGTGGCCGGGAGGCAGCTCTGGGGAAGGGACTACTTTGCCGTCCTCAATGACCTGGGGTTGAGGGGAGTTTGGCGCCGAATCGTCTTCCCATCGCACCCTCTTGGTTGGCTTTTTGTTGTTAGAAATTGGAGATCGCAGAATGACAGTGTGACGTTTAGGATCCTGCTGAGGTGCAGGAGTAGTGGATCGTTTGAACGAAGGTTTGACCTTCTCCGCTACCATTGTGCCTGATGCAGCAGCAGCAGCAGAAACAGCAGTTGAAGTGGAGGTGGTGGTGAAAGGCAGTTTCATGTCAAGTCGGGAGTTGAATTCGGATGAGGTGAGCTCTCGGAGCGCATCGTCGACCATCTTGTTGACCACGGGCTGGTGGCCGTCCTGGTGAAGGCGGTTGACTAGGTCAAAGTACATTTGAGTGAGGTGAGCCAGAGACCCTCCGACGTGAATCTCGGACGTGGCTTCGTCGTGCAAGGGGATTTCGCATTTGTACCGCTCATTCTCGGCATGGACAATGAAATAGTCTACGTCCTGGTCCGTGCATCCTGGGGTCTCGCTCAGCCGGCGAGAAAGACTAGTAATTGCTGCGTCCAGAGCGTGGTGGTCCTGAAGAGTGTTGTCCATATACCTAGTGAGAGCGGACTTTTCGTTGTGTAGCTTCTGAATCATCTGATCGCACGCAGCGCGAACAGGGTCCAAGTGAGCGGCCACCTCAGAGTCGGCGCCAACAGACCCAATGCCATCAATCCACATGTTGAGCTGGGCCAGCTGGCACTCAATTGTTCGCAGCCGCGACAGGCACTTGTATCTGTTCTGGCGGTCATGCTCTGTTCTAGTGATTGTCGACTTGAACGACTCTACTGCATCGGCAATGGCAGCCTGGACGGCCTTGCGAGTGCTTAGATGCTTGTCTACTGCTACCTGACCGGCCTTTGCTTCTCGTGCTCGCAGCTGTTCGATTTCGGCCTTTTGTTCGGTGATCATCTTGAGGTACGAGCCAACGTGGCGGTCGAGGTTGTGTTCGTTTCGAGTTACCTTTGTCTTGATCCGCTTCGCGCGGTCGGCATATTTTAGGGTATTCAGAGTCTCGTCGTAGTGAGCCGAAGATGGACTCACACATACAATCATCACCGTCTTACAATTACCACCGAGGGAAAACTTTAGCAGTCTAGTTAGTTTAGAGTCGCGATAAGGAACATGTCCTTTGCTGCGAGGATCGCACAGCGCGTTGATACAATTGCCTAGAGCCAGTAGAGATTTGTTAATGTTGGCTCCTTCTAGCAGTCTCTCGCCGCGGTTCTTGGTAGCGCTGGCCCGCTCGCTACCTGCCAGGTCAATCATTGACAGCGTGCCAAACGTGTGTGCCTCGGTGAGATTTGCAGTGCGATCCTTTTGAGTCACGTTAATCTGCAGCACTGCGTGGGATCGTGAGGAAGTGGCATTGGCCTCTGTGGGCGACATTGTACGGTTCTGATTGCCCCGCAGAATCATATCCATCACCTCTTCTACTGACTGCGGGCGGTGAGAGCTCAGATTAGAAACTGAAATGTGCCGGTCGGCATCCTCACGAAGGATCAGGGGCTTTTGAGGTGCGCCCTCTGCCGGCGGAGCAAGCAAATCGCGAATGGTCTCGTTATAAATTTCCAGATAAGATAAGCTCAAGTCGACGGCCTTTGTGTCAGACAGAGCGTCAATTCGTTCAAACAGCTCCTTCATTGTCAGAAAAATGATACCGGGATCCTCAGGAGTACCGCTAATTGTGTGTGTCTTTCCACAGCCCGTGGCTCCGTATGCAAACACCGTCGCATTGTACCCGTTGAGAACATTGTCAATGAGCGGTTTGGACGTATCACAGTACACGTCTTCTTGAGATGCATTTTCATCAAACAGCCGGTCAAACACAAACCTGTGCTCGCGAATGCGACCGGTAGCCTTCTTGGGGAACGCTGCCCGCTGCATTGAGGCTATGGGACTGTTTTCTGGCGGATCAAAGATGAGCATCTTGTCGTCCACCACATTGATAACCTTGCGCAGTCGCTTGCCTCGATACGTAGGAGCTGGAGTCTCACTAGTAGCACTGGTAGCAAAGCTACCGTCGCCCAGAAACACTGGATCACTGGATCGCTGGCATAACTGGGAACTTTCAGCCTGGGTGAACGGTCGTACTCTTACAGTAACAGAAATTGACGATTCTTTTGCTGCGGAGGCCATGTTCTCAGGCTCTCTCAAAGTACTCGGCGTACTTTTGCAACCAATACAGGCTTTTGCGGTGGTAATGAGGATGAAACTAGGTGCCTTTGCAGTTCGTCTCAGGTTGTTTACTGATGTTTACTGCACCGACGATAGCGGCGCGGTGGGTTGCTGCGGTAACGGGGGTGTGTGCATGTGATTTGTACATGCGTGTGTCACGTGATACCAGTACGCTGGTAACAATATCAATTATGTCACGTTTATTCCAAATAATAATAGAACTATGAAGATAGTCAAATAATAAACTAATAAATATTACGAAGATAGTCAAATAAGAACGGTATGAAGGTTTTAGTGAACATTGACGAACATTGAATGAACATTGAATGAACATTGAATGAACATTGAATGATTAGGTCAAATATAGAACGGAATGAAATAATGAACAATCAAAGGTCAAATATAGAACGGAGTGAAAATAATGAACATTGATTGAACATTGATTGAATAAGATTAAATAAGATTGAATGATTAGGTCAAATATAGAACGGAATGAAGATAATAAAACTATAAAGATAATGAGGATTGAATGGAGATAAAAATGGTATGAAGATAATCAATTGCATGAAGATAATAAAGATAATCAAGTTAATGAAGATAATGGAGATAATCAAGTTAATGAAGATAATGGAGATAATCAAGTTAATGAAGACAATGGAGATAATGAATTGTATGAGGATTAGATACATGCGCATTAATTATTACTAGTAAGCACTGACCTCGGCATAGCTGTTGCGTTTGGACGAGCTCTCCTCCTCCCCTACTGGACTGGGAGAGCTGTTCTTATTATCGTCGCTGAGGTCAGGAATAATTGAAGTGTCGAGAATGATTCGAGATTGTCGTTTTGCTCGTCGCGAATTGAATTCTTGGTCGTCTCCCACCAGCTGGTAGTCATTGATTCGAGTAGGAGATACACTGTGATGAGACGGAGCCAGAGATTGATTGCTGTGAGAAGAGCTCATGTCGGCCGTCTCTTCAATTGGCTCGTCGCCAAAGATCTGGCCATGCTTGGTGATCAGAGCCTTGAGAATGTTCTGCATAGCTCCCAAGTCACTGGACACCGACGAGGTAGCGCTGGACGAAGGAAGGAAACTCATAGAAAACACAATTGCCAGGTTGACTGCGTGCATCCGGTTGATATCCCCCTTGTCAGTAACCCTGACCAAGTGGTCAGACACCCGCTTGAGCAGATTGTAGTTGGGAGCCGGAAGCTTTTGCACGCACTCCTTGAGCTGACGAACCTTGAGCCCATTTGTTCCGCAAGCAACAAACTCGGAGAACAGATGCGAAGTTAGCAATGGCTCGGGAAGCTCTCGCAAGTACAGCTTAAAGCATCCCGCAACGGTGTTGATGTCATACCACCGGTCGTCTTCCATGTCCACATCTGTGGAGGTGTCAAATGCGTTCTTCAAGGCGTTGACACTGGCAAGAGAACCCGGAATTCGGTACAATCCAACTTCCTCCAGCCCTCGGGCTTCTACCTCTGTCAGCAGTACATCTACCACCTTTGGAATATCGCGCTTCTCCCGTTCACAAACCACTTGGATAGGCACGCCAAACACCTTTGTGGACGTGGGCGACATTTGCTCCTTGTAAATTTCCTTCTTCTTGACTGCCTCCAACTGCTGCAGGCATTCTTCGGCTTGCTCTTCACTAATAGCCTGGAACAAGTTGTCGCTATTGTCGGCGCCGTTGTGAACCAGGAACATGCAATTGTCCTTCTTGGTGAACTCTGACTGCACCATTGGGATGGACGCTAGCAGCTTGAGTCGCGACACATCGCCGCCAATGTTGGCCGCCAGGTCCGGCAAATCTTGAGGAGCAACTACCTTGTCAGCAGGCACCCCAGAAAAGCCTCCAGAAAAGGCCATTGAGATTGGTCGAACCGCTTTGAGCAGTCCTCCGAACCTTGACCGGGATGCTTTTCGCTCTTGGATACCTGGACCAACCGTGCCGCCAATGGAGCCGCCAACGCTGCCTCCTCCTCCTGGTCCGCCAGGCGCTACCGCCGACAGATTATACGAAGAAACAGACTTGTGCCGCAAATTCTGTTGCTGCTGCTTGCGAAGCTCTTTGACTTGGCGCTCAAGAGCATCCAATTGTCGATTGTCGCGCTTCAGCTTGTCCATCTCAAACGAAGGCAATGGCTGGAACACTCTTGTCTTTGCGCTTCCTCGTGGATACTCCTTGAGCTCTCGGGTAGCACAGTCCTTGATCGTTTTCCTCTCAAGCACGTACAGACTCTTGTCAGGGTGAATCAGGTAAGCCATTCGCTTATATCGTGACAGCGCCTGGTCATCCGCGGTGCCTCCTCCAGCAGTGTTATCAGACAGCCAACCTACCTCAGCGCTACTATTGGCCATAGCAGTAATGTTGGTGATTAGATTGTACACGTAGCGACGCTTGTCAAAGTTGATCAGTCGAGGGTTCTCCACAGACATGTTAGGCACGTAGCACACAATTTCAAGCATTCGCTCCACAATCCACCCAATGCATGGAGTCATTGCCCTTTGCGAAGCGTCCAGACGAAGGTCGTCATCAGCAATCACTGGGATGGACGATTCCAGAGACGACATGCCTCCGTAATTGAGCTCAAAGTGATGCGACACCTCCTTGCTAGCCTGGAGCCAAGAGTTTGCAAAAGTTCGACTCTCCGGTCGCAGGATGGCAGCAACAAATGCACTCTCCAAGAATCCTGGGACGTTGGTGGAAATGCCGGAGTTGGAGATAAAGTTAAACGAGCTAGGGGACCCTGGAGACGCCGACGGCGCGCCATTACTATTAGCAGGCGAGCTACTACTTGGAGAAGTCACTGACGGGAACAAGTCCACCTTCTTCATTCGCGCTTTCATGATACCCAGGGCCTTGAGAACTGTCACCATTCGGCCAACCCTGTCATCCTTACGAATGGTAGGATCAGCAATCTGGCTAGTGACATAGTTTACAACGTTGGCATGAATGTTGAACAATTCTCGCAGCACTGGAGGAAAGTGGTCAACCAGCTTATCCTCAGGAGCTGAAGGACGATGCAAGCTGTTCAAGTACGAATAAATGTCCTGGATCACTACGTCCTCTTCGCCTGAAAAGTGTCGAGGTCTGTAGCTAAAGAATCCTAGCAGATCCGCGCCCTGTACTTCGAGCAGCTCAAACAGCTCCATCCAGTCGTTATGGCGAATGAGCGAGTAGTAGTCGGACATGATATGATCAATATCCTCCACAAAGCTTTCCAGACGGGTCAGGTTAGCACCAACAACTGGTAGAGGCTCCGGCCTGACCCCGGGAGCAATCGCAGGTAGCTTGATGTTAATGTCATTTGGGCGGTAGGATTTCTTGATGAACAGCTTTCGCACCTTCTTGTGCAGCGACTCGATAGATTTCAAGTAGCCCTTGTAGTCCTCCTTGAGTGCAGCAACCGAGTGCCAGGTATCAAACTCTGCCTCAAAGTTCTTTAGCAGCTCCAGAAACTGATCTCTGACCGCCAGATCGTTGAGAAAGTCGGAAAAGAACTGCGAGATCCACAAATGGCACGCTTCCAGCACTCCTACTTGAATCTGGGCTACCAGCTTCCAATCAATACACTCAATTGGCTCATCGCAATGAGTCTCCCAGTCGGGGAAGTTTCGCAGATCTTGGCTAGTGGTCTTGTTATTCACCAGAGACACTGCAGCAGATCGGGCACCCAAAAATCGGTTGCTAAGAAGCTCCAAGAGCCTAATGGGAGAGCAAAAGCTTCTAAAGGTGGAGAAGAATGTGAGCGTATTGACATCCATATCAATCTTGAGCGAAGAAGGGGTTGGGGAAGATTCATTGTCGTCCAGATAGGGTCGGAAATCGTTGACCCCCAGAACCAGAATGTCTACCAAACGCTCAACGGAAGCGGCCTTGACTACTACATTAACCTTTGCCAAAGAGTCCAGAGCCTTGGACATTGAGGAATAATCGTATGGAGGGTTTCCGTTTTCACCATTGTTAGCATTGGACGATTGTTGGAATTGCGCCGACAAGGGACGAGATGAACTAGAGTTGCGCTTGCTGGGAGCCTCGATCACACTGGAGGGACGAGAGTGAGATTTCGACGTGTCGAAGGATTTTAGAATAATCTCATCCCCAGCACAGTACATTACAGTGTCCACGTTCAAAAAGTCGCGAATGGTGCGAATGAGGTCGTGACGACTTTCATGGCGAGACACAAACCGCTGGCCCGAAAAATCCACTTCCTTGACACCAGTAGCAGTAGGGACACGGTTAGCAGTAGGGGGATAAGAATTAGACCTCTGCAAGTTGCCAGCACTCGCAGAACTTTGTACAGAAGACTGGCCAAGGGAAGTCGATGATCCGTGGATGATGGACGATAGGCCATACATACTTGGAGAAGGTCCCATGTTGTTGTGATCGTTTCCATTATGGCCGTTACCGCTGCTGCTGCTCATAAAGTTCAATCCCAGTCCCCGGTTGTTGTCCCTGGTGCCTCTAATGGACCGTTTGGAGGATCCCGAGGACACTCCAGACGCACTAATAAGAGCCGGTTTAGAAAAGAGCTTGTATGACGAGTTGACATCGGTAAAGAGCAACGGCATGTAAGCGCCAGTGGATAGAGGGTACCGTTGAGTGTCGTGATACTTGAGGTAGTTACCCAGGCCAGCTGGTTCAACCTTCAACGACATTCGCAGTACCGTCTCAGGAGAGATGACGGGTGTCTCGTAGTGGTGGGCCAACAAGGCATATAGGAGCTTTTGCATTGAGGGGATTGGCTCCGGGGGGTTGTCAAACGTGTCATTTTGAGGAATCTGCTCCAGATAGGACTGCCAGCGGTCAAAAGCGGTGCGAATGCGGTTCAGACGGCCTTCACACTGCTTGTAAGAGGAGCCTACTTCGTATTTGACGCACAGGTCACCAAAGAAAGGCACCACCCGTTCTTTTGGATAAGTCATTCCAATTCCCTGAGGAGCCAACACGTGGTAAGTGCTCTTTCGCGACATGTCAGCGATCATGAGTCTGCGTTCCAGATCAAATACTACAGGAGCCCATTCCTTAACCACCCGGTCTCGCAGTTCAGGAGAAACGTGACCCCAGGTATCCTTGAGACGCATGACAGGAATAGAGCACAGTACGGTCGCAATGGCCAGCCATCCTACCATATCTCCGCAGCCCTTGAGGGCGTTTCCAAGGTTGATCCAGTGAGTAATGAGCCTTCCTCGGTACACGTTGTTGACATTCTTGTGCTTAAACAGGTGATCCAAAAGCAGAGCACCCAAGAAGTGAATGTTAGTGGAGTCAAACACCAGAGGGGAATGGCGTTGGTAGGTGTATTTTGTGACAAAAAGCAGGGAAATGTCCGACGTAGGAGACCAATCCCGAGCAAATGCAAGGTGAAAGTAGTAGATTTGCGAGGACAGGGTGTCAGTGGGCATTTCCAAAAACACTTCGGCGGGGATGGACGCAATTGATGGTTTTGAGGTATTTTGGTGGTGGTGGTGGCTGTGATGGTGGAATTGGGACGCATTTCCAATGGTGGAAGCAGAGGCGGACGGGGTCAAGTGATTGGAATGCAGAGAGGAGGTAGTGCTGTTAGTAGTAGCGATGGGACTGATTCCTAGCGACGGAGGCAGCGGTAAGTTGTTATTATGATGACCCGACGAGTGAGTTGTAGCAGTAGTAGTGGTCATATGCTCCACCTTTGCGAGAAAGTGGTTGACCGCGTCGGAGAATTGTTCAGCGGGTCTTTCCTGTGCACTCCATACCGTTGGCTGTTCAAACAGGGTCTGGTGGCTGTTGTAAGAAAGAATATCGGTCATTAGAGCCTGCTTTTGCAGCACGGACATTTTTAGCTCGGTGCACACGCCGTCGTCATGATGAGAGATGGATTCTATTAGCTGGAGAAGGGCTGGGAAGATGACAGGATCCAGCAGCATTCCCGAAAAGTTTTGTTGGACGGTGTTGACGACCAGTTTTAACCGAGACACCAGAGCAGATGTGATGTGAGAAGAAGTTCTATACAGCTCGGGGCCGTTTGCGTACTCGGCCATAATCTCGAATGCAGCGACAATATCGGTTAGCAAGGGCAACAGCAGCACGGCCGTTCGAGCAAAGTCCTCAGAGTCGCCAAACAGCATTGTATGGCAGATTGCCTCATCGGAACCGCCAATGACCCGTCCTCGTCCGTCGTAATCGAGATCCGGATGAGGTTCCAGACCCCGATAGGTGATGATCACAGGCCCATTGGTGGGCTGTGGATGTTGTTGTGAGGTAGATGGAGCGGATGCGGGGACTTGGGAATGAAACGACGGTATGGTTGCCATTGACGTTGACGCCGAAATGACGCGCTTGTGATTGGACGCCCCTGAAAAGGATGAGGGAACCTGAGTAGAGCTCGAGGTGGTATAATGGCTTGCCACCGAATTGGACCGTCCGGTGACAATGCCAGCTTCCGGGGATGGCGACGATGTCAGAGAAGGATCAAAGCTTTTGATGCCCAGTTCGGTCGGGGGACGATAAATATTCAGCGACCCATTGCGAAGCACACATCGAGCCAGACGAAACGACTGTTGTATATTTGCCGCGGAGGCGCCAGAACCAATGTATCTGTTGAGCCAACCCTCCCACAGGACGTCGTCGGACTGAGCATCCCTGAACGGATTTGAAAACTTTGGCGGGTCTTCCATACCTACGTGTTAGAATCAATATAGGGGCATAGCAAATAGCAACAAACTTACTGTTAGAACACCGCGAATTTGGCAGTGTAGGATGAGAAGTAGACCTCAGTCGTTTTCTATCAGGACTAGTACTGGAATAAGAGTGGGGGAACCTTGGGTTAGTACGTCAAAAATTTAGGCCACTGCACCAGCAGCTCTACTACTCCAACACACGCACACAAATGACACAAATGACACAAATGACAGGTCAGACCCAGACTAAGACCAGGCTAAAGTGTATGATGGTATAGGTCAAACAGTGAAGCTTGACAACTGGACGGATGTGTGGTGGAAAAAAAAGGTCGCCCACGGTTTACTCCTTTTTCGTAGCAAAAATCAACAACACAGTAACACACAGAGAGAGAGGGAACGAGAGAAAACAGAAGCAGTGTAAACCGGCCTTGAACGTATCTGACTCTCGGCCGTAAACCTGCAATATGATTCCTGGATTACTCTCAACCAAACTGGTGTGTTCTTGCAACCAACTAGTGAAAATTAAGGGGGAAGATATTTAGTAGTCTGGCAAGGGGGTCACCGTCGGCGGTCGGAAACGCACGCACGCAGTACTACAGTACGCGACAGTGACAGGGATTCACACCTGTCAAGAGCAGGGTTTGGTTAAACAGGGCAAGCTTGGCCTAGTGAGCCCGTAGAATAGGATCGCAGGCTGCTGTATAGCTGTAGGGTGCAAAAGCTGCTCCATACAGTCGGACAAAATACGAGCCAATGCTCGAACCCCACTGCCTTCTCGGATAGCTGCACAGGAGCCCTCCTTGACAGGGGTTAATGTTTCAGGTACTCGAGCGCACTTGCCAGGGGCGTAGGATGAGGAATAGGCCAGATGAGGTGATGGTACTGGGTGGTACTAGGTAGTACTGGGTGGAGGAGTAGTGGTGGTGGAGGATAGTGGAGGATAGTGGTGTAGTGTTGGAGTAGTAGTGGTGGAGGAGCTGTATGAGTGGGATGTACTTACTTTGAGGTAACAGGGGATTCTGCAATGATGGACAGGCGTTTTTGGGCAGGCGCGGGCAAAGGGGGAGATGGAGAAGGTTCAGACGACAGTCTCGGGGGTGACTTTGGGGAGGCCACGGGGGAATGAGAGGACTGGGGTGACTGAGAAGACCGGGAGGGCTTTGGAGATGCCCAGGGGGAGTGAGTGAGTTGAGGGGAATGGTGTGGAGAGCGAGTGAGCTGAGGGGAATGATAGTGAGACTGTTGTAACTGTGGTGAATGGTGAAACTGTTGTAGTTGTGGTGGTTGGGACTGGAACTGGAGTTGTGGTGACTGAGATTGGAGTTGCGGTGACTGAGGTTGGGATTGGGGAGAATGAGATTCGGATTCGATTTGAGAGTGTGATTGTGATTGGGGAGAATGAGACGAAGGTTGTGAGTCTGTCTCACTATATCCACTGTCCTGAGTTTCCGAATCCAGGTCTTTTTCGCCTTGGTCCCTCGCCTGGTCACTACTCGCTTGGTCCCGGTTTGTCTGTTCACTGTTCATGTGTTCACTGTTAATCTGTTCACTGTGAATCTGCCCACTGTTCACCTGTTCACTTTTCACCTGTTCACCTTTCACCTGTTCACCTTTCACCTGTTCACCTTTCACCTGTTCACTGTTCACCTGGTCTCTGCAGGCCTGATCCCCTTCTGTTTGATCTTGTTGGCCGGTTTGGTTCCCCGTACTGGTCAGGACCCTGTCGTTGTGGTCACCCCTATCGTCCCTATCGTCCCTATCGTCCGTCGTTGGACGACCCTGGTATGGCGCCTCGCTAAGCTGGTACCGTCTATTAAAGTTGTCTAAACTTTGTCGTCGTTGTACTTTATCGGGCCTTCGATGACGAAAGGTTAACGACTTGTTTCGCCGAAGCGTAGTTTGGTTGTTGTCATTGGGCTCTTTGTTCTCCTTTTTGGATGAGCTTCGCTTGAGACTCAGGCTTCGGCCCAAAAAATGCATTGCTAACCTTAATTGGATGTTCCACGCTATATTAAACAGCTACTTCGACTTTTGACCTGGATCTGGTCAATTGCACCTGGGGACAACGCAGCTCTGAGACATTTTCCAACCATGTCTAGCATCCGTGACAAACACCTGCAATGTACACCGTCACCTATACTGCGCCTATGTCTATACCTGCCCATGCCACCGGTTATCCACACTCCACGCCCTGTTCTATGCTTGCTTGTATCATCTTCTCTTGCACCATGCGAGTCCCTACGTCTCTACACCACCGTATTAGACCGTTGGCAAGGTGAAACACACCTGCGTCTTGTCTCACCTTTTTACAGATCCAGGCAACGATCGCCAACCTTACTCTCCTACGGGCAATAGTGTCTACATTTCTCCAAACCTACAAGCAATTTAGTGTCTAGGTATTTAGCCATTATCTTTTCGAAACAATTATATCTATGGTCTATGGTTATTGACTGAACTGCTGTGCATTATTAAATACAGGTACCTAAGAAAAACCCACCGAGGGGAAAAAAAAAAAAAAAAAAAAAAAAAAAAAAAAAGAAAAGAAAACAGTGATTAAACTAAAAAAAAA